>PVJO010017220.1:0-39807 GCA_004026905.1 Hystrix cristata | reverse complement strand
TGAGTTCAGTTCATGCTGTGCTCTTTTCTTCACTATAATTGTATATTGTATATTAAGAATTAAATTGTAAATACAATTGTAAGTGCAATTGTATATTAGGAAGTAAAATTTGTCCTCACCACCTTGACTGGTGTCTAGATCGAATTATCTGTGACAATCCTCAGACCTAAAACCACGCCTGCCCTATAGCAGGCACTCATATGGAGAGAATGCCCACAGTAGGGTGAGCATGGCTCCAACACAGTTCACCTGGTCAAATGTCCTTCCAGGCCCAGGCCTCGGCTGCCCGTTGGTGAAATGAGTAAGGGGTAGTTTGGACCCTAGGTTCCTCTGAGCCCCAGGTTCTCTAACAGCAGCCCTGTGATCAACCCAGGCCCTTGGGTGCGGAGAAACAGCACACACCTGGATGTGGCAGAGGCCACGGGCCATCAGCTCATCCAATATGAAGACCTGGAATGCCTGCAGCAATCCTGAGTAGTCAGCACTGCACATCTTGCCTGGCGGGAGCTGGAGCTGGAAGTGTGCTCGGGTCTGGACGGTCTGCCACGGCTGGGGCCCTGCGAGTGAGACTGCAGGTCAGTGGGCAGAGATGGCAGAGCCATGAGGCTTTTTTTTGGTTGTTTTCCTCCACAGAAACAAGCTTTCTCTTTTAGCTTACAACCCACTAGCACTACCATCTCACACTGGTCACCTCAGAATTATTTAGCACCCTCAGCAAGTTTAGGTCTGCCTCAGCCTCTAAACAAGGGGGATCCTGGACATTCTCCTTGGAAAATCTCCCATGTTATTTTGCATGCAAACAAGGCCACACATGATTTTGGGGTTTAAGAGTAGACTTTCCCTGAGGGTGTTCAGTGTACAAACCACATAATCAGCTCTGCACTCAACTTTAGGGACCAAAGGCCCATGCTTTCTTCCCCTGAGATTCCTTGCTCTGGAGCCACTGGTGATCAGCTTGGTCTTTATTTCAGCTTAGGCTACTCTGTTATAATCAAAGGAACAGCCCACTTATTTGGACAAATCACATTTTAAACTTTTTCTTAATGAAGATCCTCTACAGCCCAGAGTGCATCGTAACAAATCCTGGCCTCGACACTGGCAGCTACCCAGAGCCCTGTGATGGTCACTCCGAGGATGTGGGTCTCTGTCCCAGATGCCCCTCTCACTGCACTAAGTGGGCTGAGTGTGAGGTCCCTTCTGTTGGTCCCCACCTGATCAGCTGTGGGTGGTCACAGACAGGCTTTGCCAAGCCAGGTGCTCTCTGAGCACAGCATTGCCCACAGCCATGTGCACGTTTCTCACATGTCAAGTGGGTTCAGGCAAGAGCGGAAGGTGCTCTGTTTAAACAGAGCACTGACACTCCTAGAGCCAGGTCGGGGGCCCCTGCTCTGCCAGATATCTGTCCTGGAGGTGCAGGTAGACCTGGGAGAGAGGCTGCCGAGGCGGACCACACTCAGAGGGTGGGCCGGTGGCCCTAAGTATATCAACACTATGGTTACTGACACAGCTCTCCAAGACATCCCCAGAAAGTGGAAATAACAGAAATTCTCCCAAGGAACAGCTGGCTCCAGAAAAGCCACAAATAAAGTCTCCCTCCAGGAGCCTGTGAAACGCATCTGCTCCTTTTAGAAGAAACCACTCCACGGCCTCCTCTTCTGCTCTTGGTGCCACTTGGCTTACCACAAAAGATTCCATTTGGGATGAGAAACAAAGTGGCAAGTATCCACACTCCCATCCTCAGCTCTGACCCCGAGAGGAGCAGGATACAGGACATGCGCCCCCAAGGTCACTCACGCTGGCAGGCCAGGGGCTGAGGCAGCTGCGACACCCAGTGTTTGCTCTCCAGGCTGCACATCAGCGACCCCGATGGGAACGCACTCCGGTAACCCTGGCGACACAACAGCTGGCACTGCTGGACGGTGGCCTCCCCCAGGCCCGAGGATCTCTCACAGAGGATCACTCCGCCAGGCACATCGGACATCCTCAAGAAGGGAAGCGGACACTGAGGGCCTACGGGGAGAGAGAAGAAGGTGGTGGGCACCTGACGCCCTCGGGGGCTGAGTTCCTGAGCCTCCTGCTCCCCTACATCGCTTAGTCACCCGGGCCTCCTCTCCCTCCATCCCTAGCTGTGTCCTGGGTTGGGCTGGCTGCCCTCACTCTCTGCCCTGCTCCTAGAAGAGCCCATGTCTCCAGGTTGTAAACAGATTCTTGAGCATGGGTGACCCTCGTAGCACTGGACTGGCCCAGTAGCCCTCACCTTCTTTCACTCTCAGTCCAGGGAATCACCCACCAGCCTCCTCCACCTCAGAGCCCAAACGCCCAGGCCTGGACAGAGCTGCAATGCCAGCATCTAGTCCTGCTCTAGCATCTCTGCTGAAGCTAGACATAGCTCCAATTCTCCCACATGCCTGCTGCCCCTGCATTTCTCTGCCTACTCTACCTCTCCCAGCGCCCTCTGCCTCCAGACAGATCTGCCCTTCCTGGGCCCCCAAACATCGCCCAAGACACTGATGTTTCTCTTGCTGGTTCTACTACCCTCCCTAGCCCATCTGTATACTCCCAGGACACCTTCCACAATTTTACTGAAGGCAAGTGATCCCTGACTAATGCTCGGAGACTCCAAACTGTCAGTGATTGCCATGATGCCTATAGGAGGTAATGGGTAGTGTTTTCCATGGATATAATATTGGATGGAGAGAGCGAGAGAGAGAGAGACATGGAGGGTGGTGGGGGATCAGAGTGTGTGTCCTGGTCCAGCTCATTAGGAACAGCAGCAAAACTAATAATGCATATTTAGTGTGCCAGTAATTCCGGTGCTAGGCAGTTTATAGAAATTATCTTAATTAGTCCTACTGATGACTCTAAGAAACAACTACTATTGGCAACTAAAGTCCAAAGAGGTTAAGGAACTAACCCAAGGTCACTAGCAAGGGTGTGGCAGATCTAATGTACAAGCCTGCCTATCTACCCCCAACTCTGAGCTTCCCACATTATACTCTGTAGTGAGTCAGGAGGAAGTGGCTCTGGGGACACTGATCAATGACATCCTCAGAGTGAACCTGGGCACCTTGTGACCTCCATGGCAGGACCCTAGGACTGTGCCACTCTCCCAGGTGTGATGGATGGTGTCTCCTGGTCTCTGGTCACAGAGCCAGGGGGCTAAGGCACTCCAGGACCTTAAGGGAAGCTACTTGAGGTCTTTCATTCCATCAACGCTAACTCGCTCAGTCCTTTCCCATTTACTTCCACTGCTGTGGGATCTAAAGAGACCAATGCTGCTGCTCCTGCTATTTCTGCTCAGGACCCTCATTCCATCTGTACCTGTGTGGAGCAGGGACTATGGCTCTCCCTAGTCACCCAGTCAGGTCCCCTTGCCACCAGGGATCAAAAGAGCCAGGGAGGACTTACCCAACCAACAATGCCACAGTTGAGCTCTTGTAACTGTTAACTCTTCGTCTTTGAACAGCATAAAGAATAAAGGAGAAGAGGCCAAAATATGGCTCGTGGCATTGTTTCTTGCCCTCTTCCAGGCCACCACTGAATGTCCTTCCTAAGCCTACTCCTGACTGTCCTACAGCTTATATAACATGAATTCACCAGAAGGACTCTTGGTAAAGTTGGTGCTGATCTGCTTGTTGGCACTGTGACTTTGTGATGTACATTAACTTCTCTGAGCCTCAGCTGTCAGGCTTTCCAGCTATAAAATGGGGAGATGTAAGTACTAAGACACTAAGTACTCTACTTATTTATCTGCATCACTGCAAGGTAAAAACAGGATAAGAAATGTGAAAGGCAACTTTGAACAGGGGAGTCGCTACACATATGTACTACTGCCTTGGATTCCTGTGATAGTACAGGCCAGGACAAGGCCACAGAGAGCCTTCCTGACCCTAAGGGAGCTACGCATCTCAGTCTCTTCCTGGAAGAATCCATGTGTTTGCTGGGTCTCAGAAGGCACAGGTCACTCCTAGATGACATAGAGGGGACTGTGGATGGTGGTTGACCTTGGGGGTGTATGTCACGTCTCTCCCTGCTTCAGAAGCACACAGCAGGCATTTCTACCCACAAGCATCCACCAGGTGCCTACTATGCGTGGTGGCAGCTGCTGAGAGCCACCAAAAGGAGGCTGGACCCACACAGGGGTGCAAACCAGGGAACATGAGAGGGCCCTGAGGGCCTGGGCACACTGCAGGGAGGTAGGAGTCAGGCCACAGGAATGGTGGCAGGCAGCTCCCCTCCCGCCCTTCCTCTTATGCACGGAAACAGATGCATGCCGGACCTAGTTTAAGCTCTCTACAACTCCAAAACATGGCTTAGAGATTGAAAACTAAACTGTAAGTAAAAAATAAGAACAACAAAGGAAAGGCAATTATGGCAAAAGCAGACTCATGCATCACAGTATTTCTCAAATCTTCCAGACCACTTGGGCCCATTTTGTAGCAAATATTATTTAATTATTCTATTTCTTATCCACACATGGTCTAGCCTACCTGTTCACATAAATTTCAAAATGATTATAATACACTGTGATTTGAGTATGTAGAAGAAATAAAACATAAATAATTTATCATTAATACATTTTAATATGTAACAATATTTTCAGCATTTTAATATCTATTTATATAAATATCTATTTATATGATGTATATTTCAAAATTTGATATTCAAACAGTTTGTCAAATTGGAAATAAGAAACTGACACCTCCGTAAGTACCCAAAGGGCCCCCATAGGACAGAAACATCCATCATAAGCTTCTGAGATGGAGATCACTGACCTCCTCCCTCCATTCAGGACAGACCAGGACACCATGCCCAGAGTCCTCCCTGGCCAGCACTAGGGCTTCCTAAGGCGCCAGCTCGGGAAATTCCCTGGTCAAGTTCTTCCTCATTTCAGCCCATCAATGAGCATTTTCAGGAAATGGACACAATTTCAACATCATGGAAATCAAGTACCACTACATCCTTCCTACATTTCCTGTCCCTGTCCTATTCCCATAGTCCCTGCTTCTTAGAACTTCACCAACCCAGAGAACAGTAAATGATGTGAGATGTGTGTTCCACCGTCCCTCCAGGGGTCAGGACTTACGCTCACAGGCAGGCCAGCTGCCCACCACTCGGGTCCCGGGCACCTCCTCTCCACTGTCCAGGACGCACCAGCAGCTGCCCTGGGCCAGGTCACACTGCACTAGGGAAAAGGCTCCGTCCTGTGACTCGCAGGCTGGGGTGTATCCTGGGCTGGCTCTCCTGGACAGGACTCCACTTCTGAGAACATTGCAGAGACCTGGGCCTGGACACAGAGAGACAAACCAGGTGGGCCGGGCACATACTTCCCACTTCCTGCTCGAGCAAGCAGAACAGCCCTCCCTGCCACCCAGTGCCACCCTAAGCCTGCCCGCACTGACAGGGCTCCCAAGGGTCTGTCCTCACTCTATTTCCATTGCCTGGCCTCAAGGTGCTTAAAATCTTAAAGGAGATTTAAGTAAGTGAGCAATCGTAGATCAGTGAGATGGAGATGACAATTGTGCAGCTTAGGAGGCATTAGAGGCACTTTACTCAGTCATTCAAGAGAGGCTCGTGAAGGAGGAGCTGCTGGTGGATCCAAGAGGCAGCCAGGCAGAACGGGGAAGGTCAGGACCCAGCGCAGGCAGCAGAGCCAGAGAAAGTGAAGGCCAAGGGGAAGACAGTGTCTGCTAACTTTATAAGCTTGACTAGAACTTTTACAAGATCCTGAAGTATGAGAGATGGAGAAGCAAGAGAAGCCAAAGAAGACACACAGGAGGCAGTTAGTGGGGCCCCAGGGAGCTCAAGGAGCTCAAGCCTGGCCCCTTCAACAGTGGAGCATCAACAGCCTCAGGCGGAGGGGCTATCAGCACATTGCCCCTCAGGGACACGCTAGGGTGGAAGCCCAGGGCAAGGCAGAGCACTGTGCGGCAGGGCTGTGCCGCTGGCCGGCCTTCAGTAGCACACATGCCACCTGGGTCAGGAACTACAGCTGCTCCACTTCTGTCACATGGCCTTTCTCCGGGGGCAGGAAAGTGGCAGAAGATCACTCTGTTTTACAGATAAGACACTAGGGTAGAATGAGGTCAGGAGCTGCACTTGCACAGCTGTGGAAACAGCAGGGTGAAGACGGGAAGCCAGCTGTGGGGACTTTAAGCCCAGTGCTCATCAGGAAGGCTGTGGGGCAACAAGGGTGGGAGAAGTACTTACACTGGGAGCTGCCATTTGTGCTGGTCTGCATCCCTTCTCCTGACACAGGGTCCACACACCAGGTGCCAGTCGCTGACACCTGCATGCTGGCAAACTCTCCTGTCTAAGAAAAGCCAAAGCTGTCAATGCACCGGGGTTTTTTGGCCCACTTCTTGGCCCAGAACAAGTGGTAGGAGCTTCTCCAAATAAGCAGGTGTTATCATAAGAAGGGGACACTACCTTGTCCCCAACCACATATTTAATTTGAATTGATGTTTATACCAACTTCACAGGCAAGGACAACAGTTGTCCGTCCCATTTGAGCACAGAAGAAATCAAAGCTCACTCAGAGAAGTGACACAATGGAACAACATCCCCGAGCCGGTGAGTGGGCAGATCAGTGCTGGGGCTCAAACTCATCCAGCCCCAACCACAGCCATCCGCCTGCACCAACTCCACCAATGCCAGTAGTTTTTAATAAGGAGCCTTGGAAGAGGGCCCTAAACATCTTACCTGGAGTAAAGATAGTATACAGGCAGCTACCAAAACCTCATCACTGGCTGTGGACCCAGGGAACAGAATCTGCCACTGTCCTGGGCCAGCTGGGGACCCCTAGCATGCCACTTCAGCTCTCTGGGCCTCGGTTTCCCTATATAAAAATCCCAGGAACTGGTACTGAGCACATTTCTCACACAAACTACTGTGATAGCAGGAAAGTCCTTCTTCCCATGTCTGCAAATGAAAGTCATAAATACAGCAAGTAAGCTGGAGAAAAGCAGCTGCCATCTCACATCCTGGCTGTTGCTATTGCCTTGAGTATTTGGTTGCCACTTGCCCACTTTTTAACCTGCTGTGCCTGGCTGTAAGCAAGCAATGACAATGATCGTAATATCTGACACTGAAGGAAAGAGTAATCACGAGGTTGGCACTGTGCTGTTTATTCCCAACCTGTGAGTGTTCTTTAGTCCACACAGTACCCCATGGAGATAAGGCTTCTACTGGCCTTGTTTTCCACAGAGGCCCAGGGAAATCAGGGGATGTACCTCTCATCACCCAGCTTGTAAGCTGCAGCGGTAAGAGTTAAACCCAAGAAAAATTTGAAAAAATTTTCTTGGAAAAATTCTTAGATTGAGAACATTCTATCAACTTGAATTTTCCAGGATAGAAGCATTCAATTTGGACAGGGAGAGTCTTGATGGTGCTTGTTTACCAGCACCAGGCCTTGGGCAGGAACGGGACAATCAGAGCATGTGCTTGCCCGCAGAGGCTGGAGCGCCCATCTTGTCTTCCTCCTGAGCAAGCATCAGTAGCCAGGACATGCCGTGGACTTGTATTCCAACTCAGCAGTGAATAATTGTTGGAAGGGATAAAGGGCCAAATAATATTGGGTAATTTCTCTACAAAACTCATTTGTAATTGGAATCCATGTTCTTACTATCCAATAATAATGAGACTTGCTCAGCACTTTACAGCTTCATGAACTTCTATATTTCTGATTTTCATGAAGTCCCCGGGAGACTGTGGTACTCCTACCATCCCTATCTTAGGGAAGGGAAACTGAGGCCCAGGAACGCCTGTCTTGGCAAGTAATGTTTAAGGGTCCTGGCATGAACTTTACTTCTGTGAGCTTTTGTGTCTGTGGTTCACTGAACTGTGAATTTCTGCTGTCATCCAGGGAGCTGGGAGGGACGTGGGATCTTCCATTGAGGTTGGGGACCCAAGACAAGAGCAGCACAGTGATTTGGCCAAGGTGACTTTAGGAAAC
The DNA here is from genome assembly GCA_004026905.1 of Hystrix cristata. Classification (NCBI taxonomy): domain Eukaryota; kingdom Metazoa; phylum Chordata; class Mammalia; order Rodentia; family Hystricidae; genus Hystrix; species Hystrix cristata. The sequence continues at coordinate 31,853 of PVJO010017220.1, read as the reverse complement.
ACATAGGTAGCACTGTACAGGTATCAGAGAATCTCCAAAAAGTATTCACGAAAGCTATTTCCAGGAAGTCTCAAAATTATTCTACCACTAAATTGGACAAAAATGTGGTCCAAACTTATGTTTAAAAGAAACAAAACCCAGGCATAGAGAAGATAAGCTGTCCAGGGGCACTAGCCAGGGTCTACCAGGCTCAGGACAAACATCCCCTCCCTGGACTCTCTGAGAGATTTTCACTAAGCTAAATGAATTGAAAACTCGAAAAGAAATTGCAACCACCTGGGATGAGTTCTGGTGACCCTCCTCACAGCCTCCTGGGGCCCTCGGAGCCTCACCTCAAGGCAGGTTGGGGTGAATAGGTCTTCTGGGGACGGCTCTCCTGAGGATCCAGCCTGTTTCCAACCAGAAAGCAGCCCATTGGCCCGAGACTGCTCACAAGGCGAGGGGCCTGGGGATAAAAGGGCACTGTTCACAGACTGGCCAGGGGCACTGCAAAAAAGTAGAGACACTGGCCAACCCCAGGTTTCAGAGCCGTGCATCTGGGGGTGGAGGCGCCCCCAGGGGCAAGGAAGCATGTGGGATGTGCCAGTTTTGAGACGTGAAGTGGGACACGATTACCCAGGGCCTACCTTCAGGTAGAGGCAGGGGCTGGAGGTCCAGATGTGAGGTGGTGACAAGCCACAGGTCAACAGCAGATACACCAGACAAGTCCAGGGCTCTCCAGCCACTCCCAGCTCTTCCCCTCCCTGCCACACTTTACCCAGAGTGGCAAACAGGAAGAACGAGGTCAGTGCCAGCCCCTGGGCCCTGGTACTTGGGAAAATTGTCTGGCTGGGCTCAGAATGGGTCATTGTGGAGTTTCCCCAAGGCTGGCGATCCCAGCTGGCCTGAGCCTCCTGGAACTCATCCCTGAGGTCAAATGGGAGAATTCTCGGGCTTTACTTACATTTCAAGACCTGTGGGGAGTGGGCAGTCAATGAGTTGGGGACAAAATCACCCTTCGCATCCACACACCAACAGTGTCCTAGAAAAGAGCCACACACTCGAAGTTCAGGAAATGTGGTAGAGGTTGTCTCCCAGGTGTCCCCTTCATTGCATTTACTGCACTGCCAGCAAGTTGACCTCTCTGTCCCCTAGTCCAGCCCCCTGTCCAACACCATCCATAATCACAGGTCTTAGCATCCTGATGCCCCCAGCCACTTTGCACTTAAACTTCAGGCCAGCTGACAGCCCCTGTTCTCATTACAGGGAATCAGCTGGAGGGCAGAGAAACTCAGGAGTTTGTCCCAACTGCCAAAAAGGGACCAAGAATCCAGTTCACTTGCCTCTTATGGTGGGACTCTTGGCTCCACATATATAGGACAGGAGTCACTCAGCATCTGAAGTTCCACTTACCAGTCCCTGCGTGGCACTGCCTGGGCTCCCAGCTTCCAAAGGCATTACACTGTGGCACATAGGGGCCCGACCACAGAGGGGCAGCTGCTCCGGCCCAGTCACCCTGAGAAGAGTGGCGTCTCTGATAGAAGTTCAGTGCTGGAGTCACAAGAAGAGAGGAGCAGACTGTGATACCTGCCCTATAGCGCCGTCCCAGAGAACGACTGAACGTGTCCCTATTCCGACATAAGGCAGCCTTCTTATTCTCTGACAAATACTTCACCTGGAAATATTAGAGGCCCCTTGGATCCTGTGAGCACAGGAACAGGCTGTCCTATGAAACTAACCCCAGGACGCAGAACAGAAGGCTCTTGGGGGCTATCTACAGTAACTTCAGAAATGGTCTTCATTACCCCAGAGGGCAGAGCTTGCAGATGTAAGGATACCACCAACCCATGGTCAGAGGCTGTCTGGGGACAATGGGACCTGCCTTTGAAGTAGTTTAGTGCTGTGAAGAGGGTCCTAGGATCTGATAAGCCTCTGCCTTAACCCTGGCACTACCCCACTTAGCTATGTGATCATGAGCAAGAGGATGACCTCTCTGCACCTCAGTTTGCTCATCTATGGAATGGGTCTTAGTGTGATACTTGTATCAAGGCATAGCTGTCTGCATTACTCCTGCCCCCTCTTACAGCTCTCCCAACCCTCATCATGCCCTAGACCAGGCTCATAGGCTGCATGCTATACAGCTAGTAGTGCAGCCCCACAAAACTGTAAGCTTTTAATATTATTATGTGATTTTTAGTGATATTTTGCGTGACTTGATTGTGCAGTACTGGGGTGTGAATGGTGTAGGGGACGAAGGATCACTGTGTAGGGAGGGCACAGTATAGTGCTGACTCCATCTCCTGTCCCTGCCACACGGTCAGTCAAATTGAAACCCGCATGTATCAGATGGAACATGTGCTTGTAGAGCTTGGCAAGGAAAGCGCGGCAATGACCAATAATACTACTTCAACCAACCTGCATGTGTATGTGCCTGTCAAGCCAGGAGTTTGTTATTAAACAGACAAAAAAGTTTCCTTACACAATTACTAAACTTGGACTTCTTGTGTTATTAGGCAAATTTTCAGATGGCATACAGGCGTTCTTCACTTAATGAACTGTCTGTTTAACAACCGTTCAGATTTAAGATTGGGGTGCACTGTTCAGACTTACAACCTGAGGACCTGCATTCAGACTTACCATATGGGAATGTAAGCAGCAGTGTGGACTCAGGGTGGCTTCTTCTACACTACAGTACTGTAACTCCTGCCGACTGCACTGTACAATACGGTACTGTAATGTTGTGTTGTACATCACAGTACTGCATGTAAGAGTTATGCAAACAAAAGCAAAGTCATCAAGCTGGAGTTTCCTTTGACCATTAGTGGTTCCGGATACTGTAACATACATACTATATACAATTCATCATTTAGGGACCAATTCATTTCACAACCCAGTCCCAGCAACAGAAATTGGCCATTAAATGAGGATACAGTTGCAATCAGACATTCAACTCACAGAAAAATATGATCATGCCTCTTCACTAGACCTTTAAAGACCATCATCCCAGAGAAAAATATTCCTCGCTTCACGATCATGTCTTGTTCATGTCGCCACTTTTGTCAGTGCATACATTTATGAACAACTGTTTTCAGGGATGAAGTATATAGAGTAAAATCACATCAAAAATTTCTGATGAGTACCTTGAAAACCGACAATTGCAAACACTTCCACTGAACTAGACCTTAATGCATTAGTTTCACGAAGTTCAGATATCCCACTAGTTTTTAGTTTATGTTGCTCTTTTTTGTTACAATTAAAATTCTTTAAGAGAAAGTTTTGTCACTTACATATACTAACTGTATTATATGTATTTATATGTGGCCCAGGACAATTCCTCTTCACTCAGTGCTGCCAGCCAAGCCAAAAGTTTAGACGCCTGTGCTCTAGACACTGCTGCCATGTTCCATTGGCCACATGCACTCTGTGGCCCTCAGTGTCCTCTCATCTGGCACCCTCGGTCCTCATTCTCTTAGGGTAAAGAGCCACTGATCTCTCAATGGACTCTTCCTCTTTTCTCTGTAGCCTCAGACATGCAAAATCAGAGCATGTAGTTAGAGGGGAACTTACTTAGCTTGACTTCTCAAGAAAATGTCATCATGCCCGCTGTGGCAACAACTTCTTCTACACTGCCTCCTATCCCCCACCAAAGTGGTTACAGTTGAAGGGCCATTAATACCACTTTTCTTTGAGCACATCAAACCCTGCCCACATACTCAATTTATAATAACTCAATACTCAATTTAGAATAACTTGTTTCTGGTCAAAGGCATAAGTCCCCAAATCTGTGAGGAACAGAGAGAAAAGGTGCCTGGACACAGACGAAAGGGAGGGAAGGGGGTACCAGGCTGGTTCATCACCATTATTGAGCTATACTCTGCTTCAGGTGCCACATAGGCAGTTTGTAAAGTAAATGAGACATGACGCCTTGTCCTCCAGAAGAGGCTCCTGGTGGGGAAGAGGCAGGAAACAAAGACGGCGTTGGGAGGTTCTTACCACACGGAGTTATAAGAACCCAGATGGTAGAAACCCAATCCTAAGCCAGCAGACTCCAGCAGTGAGAAGGCTTGAGGTGCCAGGCCACTGCTGACTTGGTACTGATATTGTTGGGCGAGGACAGCTTTCTTATTTGTCACCAAACTCCAGAAAACTCCAGACAGGAAATCAGCTGGGACAGTTGGAAAGGGATGGAGAACTCAGAGAAGGCTCAGAAACAGATCAGTCATGTGACCTACCCAGTAGGTGTGGGGTCACATGAGAACTCAGAGGGCTCAGAGCAGGCTGTGGGCAGAGGAGGAAGTACACAGTCTCTAGGATAAGATACTGTTGACAGGACCCCAGCTGGCCTTAAAATCAGCTAAGCAAGGCACAGGCACCAAGGGACTAGACCCAAAGGCCAGACTACCAGGGTTCCCCACCGGGCTTTGCTAGGTATTCGATGGGTAAACCTGGGCAACTGATTTAACCTGAGACTCAGTTTCCCCATTTGTAAAGAGTCATAGATGGTGGTTATATCTCTGTCCTCCTGAAAGGATTAATGCAAAGATCTGGTCATCAACTCAGCATGGTAAGTGCTCAGTCGAAGGCAAGGTTAAATATTGTGAAGTTATTCCTAGTGGGTAGAGGAGGGATGGTGGGCTCCCTGGGCTTATTCCTCTGTCATATGCAGGGAATAATGTGTGCATCTGGAGTTACTCTCAGGATTTGATGTGTTCACCTGTGTACTAGTTCCTCAATAATGAGGGTTCCTCTCCTTCCCTCTTCATGGTGTTCCTGCATCTTTGGGAATGAAGGGAAACTTTGGAACAGGCCACAGGGGTTGGATGAGCTTCTGGGCTCCTTTACATATTAATAATACCGTGTGGTTTCATGAGGCCACAGGTGCCATCTACAATACAAAATATGAAGCCCTGCCCCACAGTGGCTCAGCTGAAGGCCCTGCAGCATTCTAAAGACAGGTGCAGCATTCTATCTTGAAGCAGACTCTCAAAGTCACTTTGCCTTTTCTTTCCCAGCCTGGCGAAACCAAGCAATAAACCCTCGGAAATGATTGAGGAGAGCCCCACGCACGTTCTTGCTTCCCTAAAGAGATAAAGGAACCTCACTGCACAGCACTCACTAGACTGAGCTGCCAACCGAATGGCGTAATCACTTCCACGCAGAAACTTCTCAAAGAAAGTCTCTCGGGATGGGAAGAGCGGAGGAAGGCTGAGTTCCTCACTGGTCAGCCGGATTCCTTTGGCCACTAGGAAACTCTCCCCTAGAGGGAATTGAGAAGTATTGGAAGCTGAAACAATCTCTTCTGCTTCCTTAATGAACTGCAAGACACGAAGCTTCACTTCCTCACAGGAGCCAGGACCTATGGGATAAAAAATATCACAGATGGAGTCATTCACCATGTAACGCTTCCCTGGCCCTACTGAAGAACACACACACACACACACACACACACACACACGCATGCACGCACGCACACACCAGCTGTTTCCTTTGCACAGGCTCTTTCCACAACCTGGAATGTTCTTCCTGCTTTGGCTCTATAATTGCATTCACTCAACATTTAGGAGGACCTACTACATAAGTATTAGTAATAGGTAATGTTTTCTCCATGCCAGGCATGACTAAGCACATTTATAGAATCTAATGTAACCTATAAAACAGCCTAAGAAGATACTCTTAGCCCCACATTATAGAAGAGAAACCGAGGCCTGGCAAAGTCGTATAGCCTCCCAGCTAATAAGTAATTGAAAAATTCCAGTCTAGACAGTCTCACTCTAGAAACAGTGATCTTCACCAGCTACTTATAATGTAAGTATGGGCAGATGATGGATGGATGGATGGAGAGATGAGTGGATGGATGTGTAGGTGGGCAGGTGAGTGAATGGATAGGTAGCCTCGTATTGCAGGTAGCAGAGAGTTACTTGTGTTAAGAAGAGCTTGGGTCTCAGAGACTCCTGGATTCAACTCTTTGGTCACTTATTAGCTGTGTGATCATAGCTAAGGTGTTCAGAAGTAAGCTTCGGTCTCCTGAATATATGTCATGAGGATAACTGGGCATCTATTCCAATTGTCTGTGAGTTTTATATTGATTCTGTGAGGCACTGCAGCTGAAGAGCTCGGCACAGCATCTGACTAGAGCCATTATCCCTGCATGCATGTGTGCAAGAAGCTGTATTACGATCAGTTGTCTTTATCCAACCATTGATTTGTTTAAAAAACTAGTGTTCTCTCCTCTTGGCTGGTCTTACTCAAGCTTTTGGGTGCCTTTCATTTGCCTGGAAATATTTTAGAAAAGCAGATTTTGAATCAGTAGGTGAAGTCTGAGATCCTGAATGTCTAGTAAGTTCCCCAAATGATGCTGATGCTCCTGGACCACACTTTGAGCATCAGGGTTCTGAACCAAACCTTTTAGATCACATGACTGTGAATATACATCCCCACAAATACGGGTAGTTTTTCAATCTGTAAAGCATATCCGTATACCAATATAAAATACTGTGAAGTGTACTCACTCTTTCAGCTGTTGACATTTAATTTCAAAAACAAAAACAGAAATTTGAAAAGAAGACAAAATACTGAAAATAGTTCTAATACTTGCTTCTTAATGGATTATTTTGTATGCTCTGTTATCTACTGATAACACAATCTTCTGTTACTCAGTGAAAAGTTCCCTGTACTCTAACCTCGATTTCATACTCAGTCCAGCATTAGACCAGGACAAATTTAGTCCCTAAAGTAACAAAGTCCACTTAGTATCAGCAACTCAAGTGTCTACAATTGTGTGCTGAGTGAACCAAATCCTGCCCCCTGGTGTCTAAAATTGTAGAAACACCCCTGGGTAGGAAGCCTGACCTTAGGTGCAGAGAATGATTGATTCTACAGGCCTCACAAAAATAAATGAGGCTTCTTATATAATAGTCACACCACCATTAATGTGAAGGTCCTATTGCTAGATCTTCCTGTTTCAATGGCTAATCCTTGTAGTGTTATCTCCAGGCTGTTGAAAGACCAGGAGTACTACTGCTCTCATCATGAGGTCCTACACCCTGAAAATCCATTTTTTCTGCTAAAGCTTCAACTTCGTCTAATGTCCAACAGTATGATACATTTTCACATTATCATAAAAGGTTCTGACAATATACAACATCTCAATGAATGGACTGAGAGATTTCACCAAAAGCAAATAGCTATAATATTACCTGTACTATTAACAACTGCTGGTTAGAGAGATTCTGATTTGATAATAGCAGTACTTAATATGTCTTATTATTTTTTAAAAACTTCTGACATAGTTATTTGAAAATATAGCATTTTAATTTAAGACAGAGTCACCTTTACTCGACATATACTTCAACACCACCACTTTCCTGCAAGGTGAACTCACAGACCTCCATTTGTCCCTCTCCACTTAGTCTTAATTAAATCTCTCCAAGTCAAATAAAGGCATTTAGGGGCCCTTTTCCAGAGGCCCCAAGCACCTAACAGTATCATGTGGAAGTAGCAGGACCACCGTGGTCCTGATTACTGGAATGGTGCATGTACCTCACACCATGTTACTGAAGCATCTACCATGCGAGCCCCAGGGCTAGGTCATGATCACTTTCATAGCTTTTGTTGACTTTAAAATCATACTCAGTACACAGAAGACATCAGTGAAAATCCAAGATATCAGTTCGATCGATTACACAATATTAGAAATAGATACTACTCTTGTGTTATGCATGACCACACAGACACAGGGAAGTCACTGGCCTTCTGAGTCTTGACCTTCTCAACCACACGCTGCAGGATATCCCTGGCCCTCTCTGAACTCCAGTCCAGCTTTGACATGGAAACTCTCCCACCAGACATCCTTTTCTAAGAACACAAACTCGGTTCTTCACATAAGTGAACTCACATGCTGGGACCTCGCCTGGTTTGGCCTGAGTCCCTTCCAGTTCCTGACCGACCTCATCCACACACCAGCAGCTCCGGAGGTCCAAGTGTGCCAGTGGCATGCTGAAGTCTGAGTAGGACCCTGGATATCGGTTGAGTTGGCCATTTAGGATCTGCCAAAAGAAGTAGGGCTCCAGGAGGATGTTCTTCGTGGGCTCAGTTAGGTTCCCTTCCAACACCGCTGGTGGGACATCTTTGAAGGAAGGGAATTGTGCCAGCATGGGGAAGACACCTTGCTGGCCAGCCTCATATAGACTTTGAACAAAGAAATGGAAGTTTCTGGAAGCTGCTCCTCTATAGCTCATGATGGTCATTAGCAACCCAGTAGGGGTCGAATCCTGGGCCTCAGGGTTCTGAGCCCTCCATCGATCATACCACTCGAAGACCTGCTCTGGGGGCCCATCACACTGCACACGTTGCCACTGTCCATTGGTACTGCACTGGGGGATGTAGATGCTGGAGATGGTGGGTGGCATGCTGGAGTTAGAAAGCAGGGCCTGCACTGTGCCTAGGAAAGCTTGCTCGGCCTGTAACTGACAGAAGCTGGGACCTGGGGAGGAACAATAAATAGGTATTTTAGTTGAAGAAACTTAATAAGCCACAGAGACAGAGATGGAGCCACTCAAATACCTAAACTCCATCTATAACCTTAGACAGCTGCAGAAATCCTGACAGTCTTGAATTTGTAGGTAACATAGGCAAAGGGCACCTCATGACTATGTCAGCACAGTTGAAAAAGCTACTGACCAGCAGTATGAAAATATATGTTGTAGTTCTTTAAGGCCAAACCAGTCTTCCTAGTTGCTCCTTCAAATATTTAGCATCATCCAGGCCTTCTTGGCTAATTGCTCATTTAAGCAGCCAATTTCGCCATTAGGAATTTTCCCCTTTAGCCAGGAGTGAATTCATTTTTCTGTGGTAGGTTGGGTCAGGGCCTGAAAAATGACAGATCACATACCCAACAGACTTACATTGCTTGGGTTCCCCAAGTGTACTCTGAGTTCCAGGAACAGGCTGACCCTCAGTGTCAACACAGTAGCACTCTGAGTCGAAGCACTGGACAGGCAGGAAATGCCCTTCTCCGGTACAAGAAGGGACAAACATGCTGGCCCCAGCAGGCTGGCTGCGCATGAGACTTTGCATGCCAGCCCTTTGCTTCTCACACTTGGTGGGGCACCTTGGTTGTCCATCTCTGACTCTTGAGTCAGGAAGTTCTCTGCCCCATGAGTCCACACACCAGCACTCTCCAACAGAGCACTGGACATTCTCATAACTTCCTTCAGTCGTGCATGAGGGGACAAAAAGCCTTCCAGGTGTCTGCTCACAGGCCTGGGAGCGGAGCACCATGTCCATCACATCACCCAAATCCCTTGCTACATCTTCTGGCACAGAAATAGCATGCTGCAAGAAAAGAAGGAATTCTGGAAGCTCCAAAAGAGAGGCAACAAACTTTAAGGCATTTTGGTTTTCTTGCAAGTTGATTTTGAAGCCAAAGCTTCCCAAAATTGGCTTATTCATAGCACTGAGGGGTTCAGTGGCAGAACTTGAATTCACTTCCACAGAGAGTGGTTTGACTAGTCCCCTTCCATCCTGGAAGCTTGGGAGACCAAGTTGTTGAAAAAATTGGCTGAAGTTAAATGCGCCTCTTGTACCAAGTGCTCCAGACAAGTTAAATTGGCCAAGGTTCACCAAAAATGTTCCTCCAAAGAGGTTTTGCTGGAGTCTCTTTGGGTTGGTGGTAAACTGAAGGGCGAGACGGGCCAGCTCTCGGGAGGGAAAAATAGCTCTGATGGCTTCTCCAAGTAGATTTTCTAATGCAGAAACCTGTGGACTGTGCCTTTCCACCACTAGGCGAAGAAGCCCCAAGTCAACAAAGAGCTGCTTGATCCTGGGTGGGCAGGTTGTGCCAGGCCTCACTCCTCCCTGAGAAGCCAGCTCTTCCTCAGGGGCAGAGTCACGCTGGCCAAAGTAGCCGGAGGTCCCGAAGTAGATCCTGGATAAGGCCCGCTTCCTTTCTGAGGAACAAGAATGGTCTCCAGCTGCATGGACAAAAGTGAAATGGGAAATACGGTTTAACATCACCAGCAAGCTTGAGATGGCCCCTCAGATCCTTTTAGTTCTCAGATGCCAAAAATTCAATCAAGGACACCTACATTTTGGACCACTTTCTTCTCTGTAGCTTTTCATTGTGTTTTCTTTGCCTTGAGCTCTGTCGCTGGGGCCATTTGGAGGGACTGACTATTACCATCCACGTGACCCTTTTTGGCCTTCACTAGGGTATGAGCCTCTTCTACAGCAAGCCTCATAGACACTGGCCCACTTTCTGGAAGTCTGACCCCATTTGCCAACTGAACTGAGTTGAATGGTGCTCTCCCACAAATCCATATCTACCTAGAACCTCAGAATGAGGCCATCTTTAGAAATACATTCTTGGCAGATGGAACTGAGTTAAGATGATGATATCCTGGATTACAGTAAGCTGTGGACGCAGTGACTAGTGTCCTTATAAGAAGATTAAGCGAAGACAGAGAGACAGGTGAGGAAGAAGTCCAGATGAGGATTGACATGCAGATTGGAGGGATGCAACCACCAGCCAAGGAATGCCAAAAATTGCCAGCAACCATGCTTAGGGAGATCATAGCCCTGTCAACACCCTCATTTCAGACTTCTGGCCTCTAGGACTGTGAGAATGCAGATTTCTATAAGCCACCCAGTTTGTGGTGATATGTTACAGCAGCCCTGGGAAACTAATACATGAACAAATTTACTGAAATGTTGTTTTCCAGTGTTCTCTTGTTAGAGTTCTTAATGGACTTTAATGCTTCACTACATGCTAGTATCTCTTTGAGGACAAAATTCATACCTTAAATATTGTTAGTGTTTCTTATAATAAGAAATATTTTCCTATAATAATATTAAAATATAGCATAGGAGAAGCCAAGCGTGGTGGCACATTCCTATAATTCTAGCACTCAGAAGCCTGAGGCAGGAGGATCACTGCAAGTTTGAGGCCAGCCTGGGCTGCATAATGAGTTTGAGGCCAGCCTAAAAACCAAAAAAAAGGGAAAAAATATATAGCTTAGGAAATATGACATTTCCTATAATATAATACAGTAATACCCACCCTACAAACACACAAACACATCCCTCTGGTTTCTTGGTCTTTCCTTGAAATGTCTAGCTAGGGGTGATCAACTCAGTCACCTCCATGCATCCTCAGGCCATTCTATCTTAACATCCAGGTTGGCTGAAATCCCACTAAGGGAAAACAACCAAGATTCACATGTCAAGTGACTGTATCCATCACATAGGTAAAAATAGGTAAGCTCTGCTTTAATCATAAAATCATAAAACTATGGGTACGTTTTAAACCATGTATTCCACCCTCAACTTTCAACTTTTTAAAATAATTCTTTCCTCTCAATTCACACAGATGCTAAAAAGGAAGTCTGCCAGTTTTTCCTCTCTAACCGGGCAACAGAGAAAGAACTGGAACATATGGTGAGGAGGGGAAAGGCTGGCAACATAAGAACGCGTAACACATCCCTCAGCGTGGCCCTGGCTTCCTTAATGGATCTTAAAGGGAGGTGTGGAAGAAAGAGGCATTGCTTTGCTTCTCCACTTGCTGATGAGAATCTGAACCCAACTCCTCCATACATTTATAATGAAGTGTGCCAGGGCAAAAAAATCCAGATGTTGTTTCCATGGGGCATTTGCTTCTACAGCAATAGAGCTGACACACCAGAGAACAAGCAAAAATATATAATCCATCCATGCATTTCGTAGAGATATTATTTTGCATTTGGAAATCCAGAGTTCTTCATTTCCACCTAAGACCTGGAAGCCAATCTTCCCTAGACTTCAACAGACTGAAATGTGATTGTAAATACATTCAAAGGGGAGCACCTAGATTTTCTTTTCTGACATCCTCACGCTCAGCAGATAGAATATTACCAAACACTAAGTAAAACACACAAAGGGTTAAATTGGAGAAATGGATTATTTAACAAGAAATTATTGGCTGAATGCTAATAGGTATCTATTCTGAAGCTATACAAAGATTTGTGTTCCTCCTGCATCATTTGAGACCTCCCCAAATCCAGATGGTGGAAGTCTGTCAGTATTCCTGGATCTCTCCCTTTCCCCCATTGCTGAGGCTCTTCACAAGCTCACTGGTAAAATGAAATGGGGTCTCACAGGCATGCCTAGCAGTAGTTGTTCTCAAGTTCTGATCCTTCCTTCCTTCTACATTAATATGGGTTCCCATACTGGGTTGATCAGTGTTCCTCCAAAATTTATGGTCTTCTCAGGACCACAGAATGTGATCCCACTTGGCAAAAGGGCTACTGAGAATATAATTGGTTAAAAAGAAGCTATCCTGGGTTGGGGGCCCTTAGTGCAACATGACTGAGACTCTTATCGCAAGAGGAAAAGAGACAGAGATAGACACGGAGGGAAGACAGCCATGCACAACAGCGGTCAAGACTGCAGTTACACTGCCTCAGGCCAAAGCCTGCCAAGGACTGCTGGCACCCACCATCAGCTAAGAAGAGGCAAGGCAGGCTCTTCTCCTGGAGCCTGCAGATAGAGCAAAGCCCTCTTGATACCCTGCATCTGGACACTAAGACTCCAGATCTGTGAGACAATGAACATCAGTCGTTTTAAGCCACCCAACTTATGATTACTTATTAAAACAGTCCTAAGAAACTTAATGAAACCCCCATCATCTCTCTTCAGAATGCCTCAGTGACCTTCCAATTAGCTCTACTGCCTCAGATCCAACGCTTCTTTCAATCTCTCTTTTGAGCTCTATGGGTGATCTGTCTCACACACAAAGCCAAAGACAGCATCTGCAGCTTGACACCTCTCCATGTCTTGGAGACCTCCAGCATGAAGCCCCAGCCCTCAATAGGAATACGAAAGACCTCACTGTCCTCACTGTTACCCTTCCAGCCCTTCCCTGCTTCCCTACACTATCTTCAAGTGCCGAGCACACCTCCACTTACTCTACCCCTCCAGCTGAGACAGCATTCACCAGACAACATTACCTCTGCCTCACATCGTTGTCCTGTGGCTTCCCTGCTCGCTGTATAGAACACCCTCCCTCCCCTCCCTCCTGGAAGCATTTCCATTTAGACACTGATGGAGTGTCAGCTCTTCCACGAAGCCTTCCCAAGTGCCTCCTCCCTTCTCACACATGCTCTGAGATGGAATTGGCAGCTACCCCTCTTACACTCCTTCAGCTGCCTGGCCATGCTTCTCTCAGCACACGTGTGAATCTAATTCTCTATGCTTTCATTTCACCTCTGAGCCCCTCAGGATCCCCTGAGCTCTCTGAGGAAGCATACTGGGAATCAGTAATAACAAACTGCTTTTGAGTCATGGTGGGCTGAAAGGGCTGTTGAATTAATGTGCTCCAGAGAGGTTGGTCTGGAGAAAGAGTAAAGTGTGTGATCAGAGAGGAGGACGCCCTGCAAGAGTAAACCCACCACAAGAAGGCGGCTCCCCCTTCTGCTGCTGAGTTCCAGGCACCTCCTTCCCCTGCACATCCACACACCAGCATGGCCCTTGTGTCTGGCACTGCACAGCCTGGTAGTCCCCATTTCGGTGGCAGCTTGGAATGTAGGGGTGACCAAAGCTAGTTGCTGCAAACTGTTCCACTTCACATTTCGTGGGGCCTGGAAGAGATTCACAGAGGAGCAGGGGCACTGTGAAAGTCAGCAATACATGGCTCACTCACGGCATGCACTGCTGTCTGCGTTAGTGTCTAAAGCCCTGCACTTACTTTGGTAGCACAGCCATGCAGACTGAAGAGACCTTAAACCCCAAGCAGCTCCCCCCAGCAGAAACATACATCTGTTGGCAGCTTGTCACTTACATCGGAATCTTCCGGAGATGACTAACTGGACTGCTAGAAACCGTCTCTGCAATATCCGGTATAGAGTGGATTCAGTGAAAGTGGAAGCCAGGTCCAGGCCAGCAAAAATTGTGTCGTAAATTTCATCCAGTAAGAGCTCCAAACCTGAGCAAAGGCAGCCAGTGTTTCAGGGACAGGCTCATCTGGGAAGAATGCCCTGACTTTGCTATGCCGACAAATATCAAGAGGGATAGAACTTTCACTAGCACAATTAAACATCAGGTCTGAACAGTACTTTAATAGTTTCAAAAGTCGGGACTGGCTGGGGATTTAGCTCAGTGGTTAGAATGCTCGCCTACCAAGCACAAGGCCCTGAGTTCGATCCATGACGGAAAAAAGAAGTCAGGGCTGCTGTATCTAGTTGTGCAGATCGTTCACAGCATAAAGGGGCACTGCCTAAAGAGTGAGAGGTTAAAATTCATCCTGTGTTCCACTTGCCAAACTCAGAGCTCCATCTGCCCAGAGGTGGTGCCTCTTTCAATGTGCATGAAGATGGGCCAGCAGCAGCTGCATTCATAGATGGACGCTTGCTGAGATAGCATCCTCTTCCATACCCACAGCAGCTTGCCAAGGGGCTGTTGGTCATTGCTACCTCTGCTTCCCGGGCAGTGAGGCTTAAGCCCTCAAGCCTGGGGACTGCATGCTCTCCCTTCTGACCCCAGGAGACAAGCTGCTCACCTGTCTCAGCCAGCTCCCGCCCTTGGCTGTCAGAACAGTGGCAGTATCCTGACACCTCAGGGAACCTGCTCCGGAAGGAGCTGAAGGTCACGAATGCATCTGGGAACCTGAGAGAGAATGAGGTTTCTGGTCACCATCACATAAAAGGCAAGTCATCACCAGTCACTGTCAAAATAAATACAGCCCAGTTGTCAGCTGTGGGAGAGAGTGTATGTTTTTGGCTCACGTGTTGTACGCCCCATGAGTCCTGCAGTAAGTGCATTTCTTTCCTAAACTGGTCTTATCCAGCCAGAGCAAGCCTGAACCTCACAAAATACAGCTGTCATCTACCAATTAGCTGTTTTCCTCATTTAAGGAGTTTGGTCAGTTTATGTCTATGCATGCAGCAGCTCTCAGGGCCAAGCAGAAAACATGCAGCAAACACCGTATTAATTGATTCAAATATAACTTTAGAGACGAAAGGCTAGGTCTGCTTTACAAATGTGGTACGCTGTACATGATCTCGTTTTGTGAGATCAAATGATTCTAGAGCTCTTTGCAACTCTGCAATAATTTAGCCACCAGAGAGGAATTTTCATATTTAGACAACATTGAAGGGTTTTTTAAGTGCTGTATAATTACTACATGAGGCCCAAGCATGTCTGGAAATCTATCTTCAAACAATACATTATCAGGAATCAAGAACTTTCTGCACAAACAGGTCTATTGCTATAATCTCTTCTGGCAGAATATTGAAAGCACCAGCATGTCCAATAATGGGAAAATTAAGAAGTGAATTATAGCAAATACCCTACAAGAAATAAATTATTACAGTTAAGGATGATACAAAACACACCCACAAGGGAGCATGTATACCTTTGTGTAGATGCTGTGCACATATGCTCCCATTGCTGTGTAAATGTGTCAGTACTGGAAGGAAATTTGCGGAGTCTGAATATGGGGTCCAACGAGTATTAGTTAATTTGAATGGAAATAAACATACAAAAGTTCTGAAAACTATAGGATTATGGCTTTCTTCCATATCATTGATTTAATATTATATATATGTGGGTTATATTAAAAAGAATGTTATAGAAAATATATTGTATAATAGAAACTAAAAATTTATTTTGCCTAGTTGCTACTGGTAGGGAGTATATAATAAAAAGCTCATTCATTGGAAATGGAGATAATTTAATTCTAAAATTGTTAACAATAATATAATTACTGCTTCTGTTTACTGAGCACTATTTTGTGAGAATCGATCTGCGAAATGTCTACTATACACCTGCTCATGGCTCCTGAAAGGAGGGCAGTATTAATCCTCATCTCCTTTTAGAGTTGGAGGAGCTGAGGTTTGTGGGCTGCCCCCTCGACCTCATGGTGGGAACTGGGGCTTACATTCTGCTCTTCCCCACCGCAGGATACCTGTCTCTGGCCATGCTGCTACCCAGCACGTGTTCTGGCTGTGTCCGCTTCCCGATCCCTACATCATGAGGCGTGTTCCTATGCCCTAATGCTCTTTTCCCTATGCCCAGCACCTCAGTTCTCCCGGCATTTAGTAGATACCGAAGACAGACATGTTGGAGATACACGCACTATCCACCAACTGGCTGGCCTGAGTGGTTTCTGACAGCTACTCCGCCCCAAAGCACAGCATGTTTGAATCTCTCCTTCCACACACACTACCAGCCACAACCCAGAGGCCTGCCTCAGCCTCTTGGCTCTAAGAAGTCACAATCTCCAGGATATCTGTGCTATTTTTCCTCCACTGTTTTATGGCCAAAGTCCCTCTCCTAGGGTTCTTGGTTCCCGGTCTTCTAAACTGCCCAATACCTGGACCTACCAGTGCTCTGAGTATGGACAGTACTGTTGAGATCTTCCCTTCATGCATGCTGTAGGTCACTCTGGCTTCACCTGGAGGGAGTGTCCTTCTACTTTCCAGGAAGACTGCCCTAAGGCCAGTCACTGATACTTAGACTCTCTAGGGATGCCCCTTCTTTACCTCTAGGGAAGACGTTCTATGTTGCCATATGCAGTCCCTTCTTTCCAATTCTGTATTTGGTGAGAACAACTAAGTATGTACCTGGAATTAAACATACCAGAATTTCTTCCCTACCCTAGCCACATGGCAGACAGACCGCAAGCATGTGCAAAAGAAAAAAGAGAAACATTAGTAGTCGCAGAAGGGGGTACAAATATGGGATGCTGGCACCCCAGCATCTCTGTCACTAAAATGTAGTGTGTGGAAATACTGTGCCTGTGGCTTCTTAGGGGCACTAACCTTAGGGAACTGATGCTGTCACCAGCAGCAGGTGATTGTCAAGTCATATAGCCTCACGTGGCACACAGCACTGTCCTCTTTATGAGCACCCGAGGACCAAAGTTCTCCTGTCCTCAGTAGAAGAAAAAATTGTACTCTTTTGAGCATCTGGATCATTTTTATCTAGCAGAAACTGAATAGCTTAACACTTTTTGATTTAACACCTTTTCATCTTTTCTCGGGTTTTTGGAGTTTGGAGATAAATACAAAGTTTCTCACACTTGCTATAACTTTATAAATGATTGATAAGGACCATTCTTTGCCTTGACTTACTCACATTCTCTACTCTTATTTTGCCTTCCTTATTATTTCCTACAGTTTCTACCTTTATCATGTTCTGAGCATATTGGAAGAAAAAAAGAACATAAAATCAACACAATATTTGAAAATAAAAATACTATGTATTTCGTCTAGTGGAAAAGTCGCTTGTATTTTGTTGAAAAATAGAAAAGTAACTTTTCAGAGTGGTCATAAAAGAGTCCTGAGAAAGAAAGTTCTAGGGGTGGAGGAAGTGATGGTATGTCTGAGTTTATATTCAGATTGTGGCCAACCCAGACTTGGAGAAACTACAAATAAAGCTTAGTGGAATTTGAAATGCTAGTCGCTATCAGGGTTAAGTCCTGTCACTTGCAAAGTGGGATTCATGTTCCTGGAATCCACTGGTGACCCACTCAAATGGATTTTCTGACTCCTCCAATGGGCAGCCCCGTCAGAATCCTAACCACCCATTAATGAATTAGCAATGCATGTGGTTGGCCCCTGCTCTACAGCAGGCATTCTCAAGGGAGAAGCCTCAGTCTAGCATGTGCCTGGGGCAGAACCACCACTACAGGAATCTTGGCGGGAGGTGATAGGATGATGCATCTACAAGGGTTTCTCCATATGGGCTCTCCCATATTCCAGCTAGGGTTATCCCTCATCACATATCAAGATGCATCAACTCATTTTATTGGCCAATCAGACCACCATACATTACTGAGGCATTTGAGATGAGACTCATTGCTAGGAAGTGTGAGTAGCTGTATCTAAAGGTGAGGGTTGATGAAGAAGCCAGTTCACTGAATTTTAACTCAGATCAGCAGAACTTTGATAATGACATCAGCCTGGCTTGAAGGCTCTCAAGATCTTTACCTGTGATCTACTTGGCAGAATGTATCTCATAGTTAATGTTTAGACTAGGACAATAGGAATGGTGAGGGGTGAAGATTATTCTCCATAATGTGTTTTTAAAAAGTCACCAGCCAAGGCAAAAGGACATACTTCACATGGGCAAACACTATGGCCAAGTTCAAGTGTAACTCATTACCTAGCACATGAAGAACTCATAAGAACTCATAATGAAGAACTTATAATGGGCTAGCAAATGAGCTCCCCACAGGTTTCAAGCTTCCTGGGACTGCATGGAAGTAAGTGAACTGCTTTATGTTACTTCTCTGGAAATACCTTCTCTGGAACTTGGGGGAAGTACCCCCAAGTTCAATATTCTGAAGTAAAATTTGCCTAAAATTTAAAAATATGTACGTGTACAAAGTAAAATTGGTGACTTTTCCTTTCCAAACTCATCCTCAGCTATCCACTTAGAAACCAGACTGAGAGGTCCTCTCCAACTCCTCCCCTCCTCCACCTCCACATCTGTTCCTTCACCACATTTTGCAGTTTCCATCTGGTGAATATTTCTCAAGTCCCACCCATCTCTCAGACACCCTATCCATTATGTGTCCTAGTCTGAGGCAACATCATCCCCCCCCATTCCAAGCTCGGGAAGTGGCCCCCAAACTCAGAGTCACTTCTCATCACTCAGTCTGTTCTTTGTCCATCCCAATCCTTTATGTCTAAAATCTAAGCCCAGTGGTGGTTTTGTTCTACCCTACTCCCACTCCAGGTTTAAAATACTTGATGATATGTTGAGGACGTACACTAAAACAATTACCCTTTGCTTACCCGTAATTCAGCTGTAACTGGCAGTCCTGTATTTTTTCTGGCAAGCCCCGGTGCTAAATCTGAACTCTCCCTGCAGCTGGTCTCCATGGCTCCTGCCACTTTGCCCAGAGAAGTCAGTGGGACTGGGGCTGACCAGGTCAATGTAAGTATTCAAAAGTCTCTTGATTGCTGCCAGGCTTGCCATCATCAATCACTCAACACTTCCCACGATCGTCCTACACTAGAATTTGTTCTTAAACATGCTTACTTACAAAAAAGAAAAGGATCTCATTTCAGAAGTGAATTTTTTTTGTGTTGAACAATGAACGCTTCATTCCTAACTTTTGTGTTGAACTAGACTGCCCTCTTGTGGAGATAGCTATGAGTTTTGGGTCAACCTTGTCATTGCACCTGCCAAGTTCTTGGTGCATTTGCCTAGTCCATTAAGCATTCATTATAGACCTACTATGTACAAAACTCTGTGCTACACACTGTGTAGGAATATAGACAAGTCTTAATAGTGCAGGACAATAAAAACTGCCAGGCATCTTGAGAACCCATTAATTATGCTTCCCAGAATGAGTTCCTCAACCTGAGTTTCAGATTCCTCATGTGTATACTACAGACTATAACTATGAAATTATGTTTGGGGTATTAAAGTAAGTGGGAGTCTGTAAAATTCTCTGGATACAGTG
Organism: Hystrix cristata; assembly: GCA_004026905.1. Taxonomy (NCBI): domain Eukaryota; kingdom Metazoa; phylum Chordata; class Mammalia; order Rodentia; family Hystricidae; genus Hystrix; species Hystrix cristata. The sequence goes on along the minus strand of PVJO010017220.1, from coordinate 12,430 downwards.
AACACTCAGTTTAACTTGATCTGAAAACACACTGGCTTGCATTGATAGGTGTTACGGTTTGTACCTAGATGTCCCCCGAAAGCCTCATGTGGTCATAGGTGGGGTGTTTTCAGAGATGGCTGGATCTAGAGTGTGTGATTACTAAATTAGTCCACTGAAGGGTTTGGCATAATTCTGCTGGGCTCAAGGATGTGACGCTAGGATTAAGGGCGGGAGTGCTGCCCACCCTGAGGGCAGTCTGAATAAAATATGAGGGACAGAAAGAGGCTTGTCTCTTCCCTTTCTTGCCTTGCTGCCTTCTGCATGTCTTTCATGCCCCTGCCTTGGATCCAGCCAACTGTGAACTGAAACCTCTACAAACTGCGAGCTAAGTAACCCTCTCTTCCTTTAACTTTGGGTTTTGGGTATTTTGTCTCAGCAACAAGAGAAAAGTAACTAAGACAACATGTATTCAATAAATCAGGCTGCTTGAGAATTTTACAGGCTCACAGGCAGGCCATTCTCTAGTTCTCTGGAGGTAAACATCTCACCTAAATTTGCTGATATATAATAATTCCTTACAATAAATAATAATTTATAATTTTAAAGTTGTCAGTGATTTCATAAATGAGTCTCATCAGCTCTTCAGTGACCTAATGAGCAGTGCACTGCCCCCCACCCATTTCACAGATGAAACACCTAGACTATGAGAGGGAGGGAAGGTGACCAGGTCACTGTGCTACACAGTGACAGAGACAGAATGAAGATCACAAAGATGAGTGCAAGCCTGGGATTGGTGGCACACGTGTGTAATTCCAGAACTTTGAGGCTGATACAGGACTGCAAGATCAAGCCCACGCTGGGCAACTTAGAGACAGAGTGAGACCTTGTCTCAAAATCTTTGTTTTACAGTTTAAGTGTGAAGACCCTGGTACTGCAAAAATAAAAAAAAAGTAAAATAAACAAAGTCAAGTGCCACAGGGCCAGATGGTAATGCAAACAGATGGAGTTGGTAAGACTATGGCCACAGAGCTCCAGGAACCTGAGGGACAGAAGGTGTGTCCTTGTTTAAAATGTGCAGCTCATATCTGACTTCTCAATGCCATGCCAGAATACAGTCTCCTACCCTTATTCTTTAAAACTAGGATTCGTAACTTTGAGCTTTAGATTGAAAATAGGAAATTGCTGATTCTCAATTAATTTTTTGCCTGTAAAAATGGAAACTTCATAGTGTATAACCTAACAAATTTTTCAGTTTTTAAAACTATTCATCTCACACCAAGCCCATCTAGAGATATTCCTGCATACAGGCTGCTGGGCTGTGACTCCTCCTGGCACAGCCTGTGAGAACCTCCTTGATCACACGAGGAGAGAAATAAGTTGCTTTGGAAGTCAGCCACACAGGCTCAGGTTCTCCCACAGGATGCCTATCAGCGTTCACAGATCAGCATTCTTCCTTCTTTTGACTCAGATTGGTTCAATTATATCTGAATTCTGTGCGGGCCCTTTACAAAGCCAGGTATCCATCTTGAATAGCCAAAGCTACCTGACTCTTTGGGTCAAGATTTATAATGAAAAAAAAAAGATTTATAAGGCATTTCTCTTTTTATATTTGTTATTTAAATCCATAAAATTATTTATCAATGTACATGTATATACTTTATAAAAGCTCATAATATGATTAAATCCATGCTTTTTTCCTTCTCTGCTGACACCCGCCCTGCCCAATCCTTCTCCATAACAGCCCTAACCCACAAAGTGGCTGGTGGTAACTACATACGTGCTTATTCATATGGCCTTCTGGGCTCCCATAGCCTAGTGTAGTCACAGAATCATATAAGGCCATAGAAAGATTTTTATTGTTGTTTCTTAAAAATTAAATCATATTATACTACAGTACCTTATATCTTGTATCATGTTATCATAATATACTCTGGAATCTTATGCAATTCAGCTATTTGAGTTCCAATGCATTCCTTTGAAAGGTTGCCTAAAAATTTATAGTCCCTACACATTTATTCAGTCATCCACCACTTTTTTTTGACAGGATCTCAGAATGTAGTTCAGGCTGGCCTTGAACTCATTATGTACCTTAGGCTGGCCTTAAACTTGCAGCGATCTTCCTGCCTCTGCCTCCCAAGTGCTGGGATTACAGCCATGTGCCACCACACCCAGCTCATCCACCACTTCTGACAGTCACTTTTTCCTCAGTTTTCTGCGACAGTGAAAAGCAATGCAGTAGGCACCCTAGAACACGTCTTCATAGTCTAGTGTTTTCATTTGCATAAGCTGGCTGAGCCACGGAGCACATGCATTTTTAATTTCAGCAGTTGTTACAGTGCAGAGTTGAAATGCACTCAGAGAGCTCATGTGTGCAGAGGTGGGGCCTTCAAGAAGTGACTGGATTATGAAAGCTCTAATTTCATGGATGGATTCATCTTTTGATGAAATCACATTTTGATGGCATTACTGAAAGGTGATGGAAATGGGAGGTGGGCTTATTTTCAGGAAGGGGATCATGGGGATGTGGCCTTGGGGACTATCCCAGGCCCCTGCTCCCTTCTCTAACTCTGTGTTTTTCTCTGCTGCCTCCTGCCATGAGGTAAGCAGCTTTTCCCCACCACGCTCTTCCACCATGATGTTGTACCTTTCCCCAGGCCTAGAAGCAACAGAGCCAAGTGACTATGGACTGAAACTTCTGAAAATGTGAGCAGAGTAAATCCTTCCTCCTTTAGGCTGGTTTTCCTCTGGTATTTGGTCAGAGCAACAAAAAGTTAACTAACATAGAAAATAGCTATTGCATCTTGCTTTGTAGAAATGTTGAGATACTGTACACGTCCATCAGTAGCACCTTGTAATTCCTCCTTGTGAACAGGAGCTGTGGCCCAGGGATATGCACACCACAGGGCTCGTCCCCTTACCTGTTGTAGCTATGGATCAGATCGAAGATCATCATATCTGTGGTGTTGACAAACTTGCACTGAACGGGCATAAAGTCCCCGTCTGCAGAACACTGTGGGGGCGACTTGTCTCCCACCCCGTGGAGAAGACGACGGTTTCTAATCTCACAGCTCCTCGGACCTAAACATTTTCATGAAACAATATTAAGTTCTTGTGGTTGGGCAGGTGCATATGTTCCTGTGTCAAGACGATTTACTTATGGTACATGTGACACGCAGAGACACAACAGTGACTAAGAGCTGCGACGGGAAAAACTCAGCTCAGTGAAATCCTATTCGTATTTCTAATGATCAGCCAGTGAGAGGATCCTCTAGCCTGAGGGACTATAAGAACTAATACAACCTGCCTTCACAATGCTTCAGTCACTCCAAGGCCGGGCTCTCTGCCCTTGTAGGCCAACAGACCTAAACCATCTGGTGCACAGTGAGGGACGCCGTGCCACCCCATATGCTGGTGTCCCACGAGACTTACATCGCATTGGTCTCCCCAGCTGGCGGGTACCGTACACCTCCATTCCCTCTGTGTCCACGCACCAGCACTGCAACTGCCACAGGTCACACTGCACAGGCGCGTAGTCCCCTGAGTCCTGACACTGAGGGAGGTAGGATGTGGCCGTGTTGTTAATGTAGCCCCTCAACAGGATCTGCTGTCTGTGCAGCTGGCAGAAGGACAGGCCTGAGGGTGCAAAGAACAGCATCAGTGGACTGCTGTCAGGAGGATGTCCAGGTGCTAAGCCCAGGAGGACACTCACCCCCTCCCCGAGGGACGGAATGGAGAGGAAGGCGACCAGCTCAAGGAAGCTCAAAACCAGCACTCAGAAGGCTCTACGTCCGGGAAGTGAGGGTAGATGTCACTAGTACCACATCATCAGCACATACCCCACCAGGCCAGGGTTAACACAGCTCGTCTGAATCCTGATTTCTGCACATGCGTCCCATGTGACCTAGAACGCTATTTTGCTCCATGCTTCCCTCTCCTTGTCTACCCGGCTGAAGGACACCTGCCCTCCTCCAGGTGCCTGAGGGAGAGTGGCCCAAATATTGCCCTACTGAATGTCTACTATGTGCCTGGCTTCTTGAGTGTGTTTACATCCTCACACAGCTAGGAGGCAGGCTCTATATTCATGTTACAGAGTAGGAGCTCAGCTCAGGGCAGGTGTGAGATGTGGCCAAGGTCTTGCTGCCCCAGTGCATAAGGAACCAGACTGATCTCCAAGCCGGTCATGCCAGCCACATAAAACCAAAGCCCCAAACAGAGCTGGTATTCATTAACGAGTAGCTTTCTTTTTAGGCTCAATTTCATCATTTTAAGCAATCAACTTAAACTGACCTTTGTTTTACAGCTGCCTTGAATGGAGACTATGCTTCTTTGACTGCTCACCATAGTAATTATTTTTACTGTGAAGCTTTTACCAAAGTCCCAAATCCTACAGCTACCCCATAGCATAGGTGAGAAGACACTCCCAGTTTTCAGGGCCACCTTCTGGCTCCTGGGCATACTGCCAGTATTCCCTCAGTGCCTGGCACCTGGAAAAACCTCAGCAGTTTTTTGATGAGCAAATGATTCAAATGTCTCCTTTAATTCTCAGTCCTGTTCAGGAGTGATAACCTCGTGTGGTGTGCAGTGACTTTTTATTCAGGGAGGAGCAATCAGCAGCCCCGAGGGAGACGCTCCTGTGGCACTACACTGGCCCATGCCTAGTGCTCCTTCCAGTATGTGAGGTGCCCCAGCAAAGCCCCTCCTATCTCACCAGGTGCCCGCTTCACACTCACAAGCTGCTGGCCTTCCTGGCTGCCTGCTGCCTGGAACTTCCCTGCCATCAGCCTCCACGCACCAGCAGGAACGGCCATCATTTAGGCACTGGATGGTCCTGAGGAGGAGAAACACAGCAGGTGACACTGTTATGGGTTCCTGAAGCTACACACAGCCTCCAAGCCAGGCCAGAGACCAGCGGATTGTATGGGGAGTACTGGGGGGATGGAGCCCTGCCAAGGAGTTGGTTCCCAGCGAAGTGATGGCTGAACTGAGAACTTCAGGGGTACCAGAGGTGGTAAAGGCAACAGACGTCCAGGTGAAGAGACGACTTGGTGCAAAGCTCCCTGGGGCAGGGCAGGCCTGAGCCTACAAGGACCTGGAACAAGAGATGTGGGAATAGAAGCCTACACAAGGCTAGCAAAACCGAGAAGTTCACCTAACACACTCCTGGCAGGGAATGCGCTAGGAGCATTGCTTTGCACTCTGGGAAAGTACAAAGCATGGCTAGATTCACAAAGAATTCACAGGATGGGGTGCAGGTTCACAGCTGTTTCTCAGAGCACAGTCATACACGGAGTTCCCCTAATAAGGTATGACTGCATAAGTGAAGGAAATAACAATTAGGTGCACTCTACAAGGACTTTTGTCTACTCTGAGGGAAGAGTTGTTTACCTTATCATCATGCTCTACATAGAGACAGTCTTGGGAACCAAGTTTGTGTGAAGGTATCTGTGAAACTCCTCAAAGAAGGGTGGGGACAGAGCAGCCCAGGGACAGCCCCAAGAGGTGGACAAGAGGTAGGGCAGCTGTGGACCCCAAGATACAGTCAGCATCTTCTTCCCTCCATCTCAGATTTCATAAGAAAGTAGCTTGTGGGAACTGGGGAGGTGTCAAGGAGTCCCCTTTTTGTGCTATGCTAAATGCCACGTGCACTTTTTATTAAAGCCTTCCAGGGTAGATTGTTGGCAGGAAGAGAAAGGCTGTCACTGCTCAGTGGGGAGAGAAAGGTTGAGCTCTCTGTCACGTTGACCAGTGTCAATTTAGTCTGGAAAACTAAGAAGTAGCCCTCTAAATGACAGCAGCCACTTCTCAACACACGCCGAGTAGCTGGAGGGCACAGCATGGGCAGGGGCTGGGGTGAAGGCGCAGAGACCCTCACTAAATTCAGCCTTACTGGAAGCTGCCATCTTCAGAGCACTGGGGGATGTAATCCATCTGCTTCAGAAAGGCCCTCTCCCTCTGCAGCTCACAGGGACGAAGTGGCTGGGCATCCACCTGGTACTCTGTGCAAAGAGAAGCGATTCATGAGAGTTGGGTGTGGGTGGTGGGTCCAGGAGCAGAGACAGGCTCCCGGAAGGATGTCTGCTTTCCTGTGGCATCGTCATGAGCCGTTTAGTCGGCCAGCAGCTTGGCAGCCATGTACTCTGTTCCCAGTGGGATATTCACTCATTTTAATCCTTTACACTCTACTGGGAGGTGATGGGTAGTATCTCCATTTACCCATGTAGCTCCAAGGCTCAGGCAGCAAAACCACTCACCCAAGGTCAGCGGCTGAGGAGCGAAAGATTGCAGAACAAACCCTGAGACGCTGCCTCTGCCCAAGCCAGTCTGGTGAGGTCAGAAATGATCAGGAGGTCATTCTTGAACTCACCAAGCCACTTCCTGCAGACGCAGCCCCTTCTTTGCATACAATGGGAATGCGGAGCGATGACTAATGTCTATGTGCCTGTTACTCACTGAGGACCACGTAACACACAGGTTCTTGCTCAGAAACTACCTCTACTACCTGAGGCAAGTAGTACTTGACACTTCTAATGAAGAAGCTTCAGTTTACCCAAAATGAGAAAGGTAAGAGTGTGAGCCAAAACTTAGGTCTATTTCATTCTACAGATAGCTTTCTTTTCCTCTTGCCTGTTGGCTACTTCTCAAATACTCACATAGATGAGACAGACTTTGGAGTGGCCCAGGGAGTAAAAAATCTCAATCTCAATGCTAAAACTTTATCAAAAGGGTAAGGGGAGCTAGAATTCAATTAGGAAGATTCAGTTTCCTCTCTCCACTCTGAACAATTAGCTCTGTAACCTCAGGCAATTCAGATCTTCTCTCTGAACCTCTGTCTCTTCTTTGGAAAAAAGAAGAACAAATAATCCACCTCTGGACATTTGTGGGGACTAAATTAGATTACACACACTTAAAGCTCTCGGGGAGCCTGGCTGATCCTGGAACTCTATGCCTGAAGGTGCCCTCCCCTCCCTGTTCCATGGCCTTAGCCTTAGTACTCACCAAAGATATTGGCTGACACCAAGCAGGCCGAGCCCAGAAGGCCGAAGACCCACAGGACTAGGGCCATTATCCTTACCCCTTTCTGGGGTGGAGGAGGACTCTTCTCAGGTTCTCTGGCCAGGGAGCCTTTATAGAGCTGTGGCTGGCACTGCTCTCCCACTTGGGGGCCCTCAACTGGGCAGTAGCTTACCCTGTTTTCTGTGCTGGTCACAAGGAACTTCCTTTACCTGCATCTGTTCCCTCTGAGGGCACTTGAGTGGCCAGTGGGGCAGGACAACCTTGTCTAGACTGTGGGGAACAGAACTAGATGGGGTAGCTTTAAAATTCTTCTTTACAGGGTAAGACAAAGTTTGGTGGCTTTAGAAGTGACAAGATCATGCCACTATGGGGAAAAGCCATTCCTTCCTCCTTTCCTCTCCTTCCTTCCATCTGTGCTTTGCCACCTGGAGGGAACAAGAAGGAGCTTCTGCTCACAAAGCCTGTGCCTCAGTGCAGTCCCTCTGGGCTTGCCAGCATCCGCCCTCCACTGCTGTTCCCAAGGAACCTGGACAATGCAGGTCATCGCAGAGCCACAGCCTCCTTCTCCACACAGCTGAGCAGAAAGATGTATACTCCTGCAGCCCTGCTTGTCAGGGCAACTGGAAGAGAATAAATGAAATGATCAAGAGTACTTGCTCAGAAAATGCTGTTTTTATTCTTTTCTCATTTTGCAAATGGTATCAATGCCAGATAATGGCAAATGCAGAATAGCCCTACAAGATCAGGGGCAGGTGACATGTGTAGGGTGGGTAGGTTTCAGTGGATGACACTGAGGACTTGGTACTAAGGGCCAGGGAAGGGACATCTCACCATCTAGAAGAGCTCTGTCACAGGGAGGGGGACAGGAGCAGGTGGGGAGGAGAGCAGGCCCTGTACTGCGAGAACCCAAGAGCCACAAGACAGCTGTGTGGCAGCCTGCCCTGGGCTGGGATGTTGTGTATAGTAAGTAGATTAAAAGTGGAGGTACTTAGAATAGCACTGAACATGGACTAAGTACCCACATTGGCCATTGTATCAGTCTGCTCAGGTTTATCACATAGTACCACAGACTGGGGGCTCAAATCACAGACAACCATCTTCTCACAGTTCTGGAGGTTAGAAGTCCCAGACCAAGGCACTGGCAGGGGCCAATTCTCCTGAGGCTCCTCTCCTTGGCTTGTGTGTGACTGGCCTGTCCCATAACTTTTCCTCTCTACACCTCTGTGTCCTCTGCTCTTCTCATGAGGACACGAGTCAGATTGGATTTAGGCCCATCCTAATGACCTTAGTACAATTTGGTATCTTAGTCATTTTCTCATTCCCGGGACACAAATCCTGATAGCCACACCTTAAAGAATGGGAGGTTTATTTTAGGTCAGTTTTTAGTCCACTGTTGGCCAGATTCAAGGCAGGAAGGCAGAGTGGGAGGGTCTGGCAGGAGAAAGCTGCTCACCTCATGCCTGGAAGCCTCATGCCTGGAAGCAGAGAGCAAAAGGAGGACCTGGAAAGGGAGATATTACTACCAGGTCACTCCCGCCGTGACCTTCCTCTTTTGGCCAGGTCCTATCTCCTCATATCTCACTTAGCCATGATGCCTCCTCAGTCACCTTCCAAAAATCCCTGCCTATGGGCAACAAGGCTTTTGAGGTACAGCAAGATATAAACCATAATAATTAGTTACAGTTTTAAGGGCCCTGTCACCAAACACAATCATATTCTGAGATATTGAGAACAGAACTTCAACACATGAATTCTAGGAGACACAGTTCAGTCCCAAACAACTACTGACATCATTATTATCTTCAGGACATAAAGTACAGAAAGCAAAACTCAGTAGTCATTTTAAGTTTCACAGTGTGGGGTAAGAAATGGAAAAGAGAGCTGGAACTGGGGATTAGTGGTAGAATGCTGCCTAGCTTGTATGAGGCCCCGGATGTGAGGCCCAGCACTGCAAAAAATTAGATATAAATGAATAATAATGAGTCTGAAACCCTGCTCTGCACATCCATCCTGGGAACCCCGTGTGCCTGGGGATCCCACATCTCTCCCTGTCTCTGTCTCCCACCAGCCTCCTCTGCTGATCTCAAGTCCCCTTTGCCCGGTCACTCTTCAGACAATTCAACACATCATCCAACTTCTGCCACACATCAGACATGACAAAGATGGCTGTCTGCACTAAGCCCCTTCCTTACCCTTTCTCCTCCCATCTCCATAATCTACGAAACCTACCAGGCAAGTGGTCATTCTGTCTCTTTGTAGCCCCTCATTCGTCTGAGTTGTCACTCATCTGGCCTTCTCTCGGTCCGCACAGCTCAGAACTACTTGACCAGAATGGCTCCTGCCCTGACCCTCACAGGGGCTTCTTCAGAGCTCAGGGTCAGGCCTAGAAAATCTGCCCCTCGCTGCAGAGATGGAGATGCATCCCCCAGGTGCTCTAGAGGGCTAAGGTAGCAAGACTCTTTTCCTCTGGGGAATAGGAAAAATAACAGCAGTACTTAGATTTCAGGCAATGATGGGTAGAGGAATATCATTAAAAATTGAGACTGAGGGAGAACTCCCCCACTCAGCCTCTGCTGCAGCTCTTTTATGGGGCCCAGTCACAGTCTGCCAGGAAGTGGCTAGCAGCATTCTCACTAGAGTGACAGAATCACCACCACATTCTGTGGGTAAGTGTCACTGTCCATTTCCAGATAAAGCAGATGGGTTTTAGAAAAAGTTAACCTGATTAGAGGTTACTCCAAACCCCACCGCTCACTGCCTTCTCCTACTCCAAAGGTTGGCAGCAAGCTTGGCAGGTTGGTCTGACACTGAGTCACTCATGCTGACCTGGCTCCTGAAGCGGCAGGGTGGAATTGAGAGAGTCAGGCCCTTGCCATGGGTGTTTCTGCTCTACTGGGTTTGGTGCATTGGGGACTCTGGGCTCAGGGTTCACGAAGCAGGCAAGGGACAGGAAGGCCACAAGGGAGAGGCACAGCAGCCCCAGGAGCAGAGGAGAGGGAGCTCTGCTCTGTGGGCCAGAACGTACAGACTCCCTGCAGAGCCCCACAACCACCTGCAGGAGAGCACTTCACCCCAGCAGTGAAGTGGGGAACTTAGAGGACCAAGCAGTAGCAAAACTCTCTTCTCACAATGACTCAGCTTCTTGTCCCTGCTGCCACTGCCTCTTCACTGAACTTGAGAACATACAGTCACTGTGGAAACAGTAACTTCACATAGCTACGCCAAGCTCAGCCTCCAGCATGCTAGTAGGCTCTTCATCACTGGTTCCCACTGTCCTTGGCCCCAAGTACAATGATAGAACCTTCCCCTGTCTTCTGATTCCCCTAACATGAAGGCTCTATCTATAATGAAGGCTTGCTACAGATTTAGGAGGAAATGGAAAGTTAATGCAATACAAAGGAGACTACTGCAAAAAGAATACCAGCTACCATTATCTCTGAATCCATCTCTCAGCTGACTCTCACCAAGGAAGTGCCTACCAACCCTTTCTCCCCTGGTCCAGCCTGTAGTATATGGCTGGATTTCGAACTACTGCTATGGACAGTTTCTCCACATCTACCACACAACTCATGACTCAAAGCTATACCCCTCCATGTTGCCCGGGGCAATAGTGAAATTCCTGGTACTTGATTTCTATGAGCAGAAAAATGTAGTAGAAATACTCTCCCCTATTCTTCCTAATAAGTACAGCTGAAACAGCAGACATTACAGTGGTACCTTGATTCACAAACTTAATTCTTTCCATAATTCAGTACTTGTCCAATTTGGTTTGCAACCAGAACTGTGAAAAGAATTAAGTTCATGAACCAAGGTACCATTGTTTCTTGAAACAAACATAAGAAGATGCTGAAAGCTGGAGTGAACAAGGCAGACTACAGTGGTAGCAAGCTCAGGAGGAGATGGAAGTTAAGTTTCATGAGATTTACTTTTTTCTCATCTGTCTCAAGACTGTGTTTTAGATAAAGTGGAAATTCATACAGGCTAATAGGACAAACAAAAGCCCCACAAAAGCAAGAAAAGTTCAAAACAGGATGTAACTTGGCAAGACAAAAAAACTTTTAGATAATAACTTCTCTTCCATAGCAAAATTCACAGAAACCTGGCTCAACCCCACCAAGACAACAAAGTCAAATACAGAACCTAGAAGTCCACCGTTGCCCAGCAGTAAAGATTAACCAAGCCCCTGAAGGGGTAATGTCAGAGAACCAGAGGACCCAGGATGTTCACCCCTAATAGGAAGCAATAACCCCTCTTCCTCTGTGGTTCAGCAGAGACCTCCTGGGGACCCTGAACCTCCATGTCTACTAGTTAGTAACAAGATGTTATTCTTGCTTTGCCATGGGGCAGTATCAGAAGAAGCCTAGTGAAAAGTTAAGGCCCAGAAGTGGCCCAGAAGTAACCCAGAAGTAGCAAGGCCATCCCCCAACAGTGACAGTGGAGAACCCCTGGGGGCGTAGCTCCTGACCCTCTAGCCAGGAGGCATCACCAGTGGTCTCGTGTCCACAGCATTCAAACAAGAAGCTAAACTTTTAACACTAAAATGGCAGTACTGAGATGGCAACACTTTGCCCCCACTGCAGTGATGTCAGAAGAGTTCAGTAAAAAGAGAATTAAGCAAGATCCCAAGTTTCTTCATGTAAATCTAAACTCTGTAGGCTTTGATCAAAAATTACTCTTTGTATCAAGAACAAAGAATATTATAACCTGCATTAAAAAAAACTGAACAGATATCACCACTACATGACACATTAAAATTGTCTGAGATGGATATTAAAACAACCATCTTAAAATGCTTTAGTTAGGAATTAACAACACATTTGAAACAAATAAAAAGTAAAAAAATCTTAATAAGGAAAAAGAAGATATAAATAACCATTTGGAAACCTTAGAGTTAAAAAATAAAACAATAAAAATAAAAACTCAACAAGTGTGAACAACAAAATGGAAAGAACAACTTTCCAGAACAATAAAAGTGACCCAATCTGAACAACAGGGAAAATAGACTTAAAAAACAAAAATAATCATCATATCAGTGACCTATGGCAGTATGATGAAAGATCTAACATCCAGGCTATTGAAGTGATAGAAAGAGAGAAAAAAAGAGGTAGAATTTGAAAAGTATTTGAAATATAGGCTGAAAAATCACCAAATTTGGGGGAAAAGAACCCATACACACACACACACACACACACACACACACACACACACACACACACACCCCTAAGAAACTGAACAAACTCCAGAGTATAAATTCAAGGAATCAATGCCAGACAGAGTCAAACCAAACCTCTGAAAAATCAAATCAAAAAAAATCATGAGAATAGTGAGAGAAGTGACACTTTCCTACAGAGAAAAAGCAATTTGAGTAGCAGTAGATTTCTCACCAGAAATAATAGCTAATGGTGAGCAGGAGGGTACAGCACAACACTTTTTT
>PVJO010017219.1:24805-39847 GCA_004026905.1 Hystrix cristata | reverse complement strand
GAGTGGTCAAGTTTTCCATTGTTTTTCTTAGCTCCTCTGTTTTTTTATGTGTGTCTACTCTAAATTCACTAAGCAGGTCTTTCATTATGGTTGTCATCTCTGACTTAACTTGGCCAATTATTTCTAATCTGATGTTCTCTATAACCTCATCCATCTGTTTTTTAACTTCTGCTGCTATCATTTCTGAAAGTTTGGTTGAATGTTTTCCAATTTCCTCTATTTCATTGTCCTCTGGATTTGTTCTGGATGAGCTGGGGGGTCTGGGGTTGTATTTTACTTCTGGGTCTCAACATTTTCTTTCTTTTTATTTTTTTTGGTATCTATATGTATTTCCCCCCTTTTAGTTTCAGTGTTGATTTTTATATTTTGATTATGGGAGGTTGCTTGAAGACAAATATCAATACTTTTTAGGAGAGTCCTGTTTGTTCAGTGTCTTCTAGGCATATGTGATTCTTGGCTCTCATGGTTGTCTCAAGACCCTGGATTATGTTAATGATTATTACCTCAGATAGTTACAGTATTACCATATGAGAATGTACAACTGGTTATAGCCTGTATGGCACACTCATTACACTAGTACATTAACAATAGCATCAATTACATTCATGAAATTGACTGAATGTGGAAGAAATTAACTTTGTATCTTTAACCAGAAGAGCAAGGTCTACACCGTCATAAAGCAGAATCCAATATAAACCAGGAATTTGCCTGTAGTGGGTATTTTGTTAGTAGAGTGATTTTTCCCCCCTGCTTGTAGCAGGGATAATGAGGGATCAGAAAAGATATAGAGGTAATGAGGAAAGTTCTATTAGATGTAAAACTTACAATAGGATATTACTTATGCTTTGGGAAACTTGAGTAGATAGTTTACAGTGAAAGGTGATAATAGTGGGTCAAACCATGTAAATTTTATACAATATTTACTCATATGAAAAAGGAAAAGGAGAGAGAAAACAAGAAGAAAAGGGAAAACAGCATTTGCTTAAGGAAGGAAAGATATGAGCCAAGCAGGAGTCAATAAAAGTAAAAATCAAAACAACAAAAACAAGACAGAATATGTAGACAAGAGAATGTATTGGACAGGTATCAGGATGAATAAGAGAAAGAGAAAATAAGGAGAAACAAAACCAATATATACATATATTATGTATACATATACATACAGTGGGATTTCTCTGATGGCCACCACTCTGTGGGGGGCACAGGCCAAAACCTGATTCTGTGCTTGTTAGCCCTACCACGCCTGCAGTGGTCAGTGCTGGGTACTATGTTGATCCTGGCCTCCGAGCATGAAGTCTGGGGCAGTTGTCAGACTGCAGCAATCTGGGGTATCTTTGGTAGCCCACACAAGTCTCCTTATAGTTTATGTCTCTAAAATTTTCCTTAGTGGTGTGGGTATTGTTGGCTTTACCAGATAGTGATGGCTTATATCAGAAGAGAAATGGGACAAGGAAAAAAAAAAAAAAAGAAGACACTGAGGGAGAGAGGTAACAGTGCTTTCAGTGCAAGGTGTTTCCCACCCTATTTGACGTTCACCCTGCCGGTGTGCGGGCCAAGTCAGCACAGATCCCTACCGGTAGTGGCCTGACCTGCAAGCTCAAGCCTCCTGCCCACGACGGAGCTGTCTTTCCCGGGAGGGGGCGGAGCTGTCTTTCCCGGGAGGGGGCGGAGCCAGCACAGATCCACGCTGGGTACTTTTATTTTAAAAAGCATTTTTTCCTTTAGCAGTGCTGAGGATCAAACCCAGGGCATTGTATCTGCCAGGTTGGCACTATACTCACCGAGTTACAACCCCAGCACACAATAGGGAAGTTTATGGAGTTAAAGTAGTACTCTCTTTCTCCGACTCTCATCCACACCCCTATCTGCTTCCAGTCCAGGATATACCTTTCCATAATTTTTCTTTTCTCTATATTTTTATAACATATTTTAACCTATAGATATGTCTGCATATACATACATATATATATATATATAAGAATTTGTAAAACTTTGAATTACAATACATATTCAAAAGAAAAAGTATCAGTAACATGGAAAAAGGTTCATGTTACAATAACAAGTTCTACAAGTAATATAAAATTTAATATACAGCAAGGATCTCAATTATGTTTCATAAAGTTCTTTAAAAAGACTGAAGTGCAATATATGATAAACAGATATGTATATAAATGAGTATCTAATGCTAATTGTCAACATTCATTAATAAATTTATTATCAATGATTAATAACATTTTCTCCTAGAACTAACACAGAGTTCTCACCACAATCTTCATAAGAGTGAAGGTAAAACAATTTTACTACATTTTAAGGAGAGCACATATTTGAACCACCTGCTTCCAAGTTTCATCCAAAGTGACCTAGAAAATTTTAAAATATGTAAAACCCTAAATCAGTACTGGAAGCTAGGGAAGGAAACCATACAAATGCCAGAAACTTCAAAGAATTTCTTTTAAATCCTTTGCAGTTGGGACAAGATTAAGGATGGACATCCAGGGACAATTTGCCAGCCACTAAAGGAGCAGTACGACGTGGAGTGAGGAGGCCTCCAAGCCCACAGCAGGCCCTATCAGTAATTCTTTTGGCTCCAGAAATGGTGAGAATTTGAAGATAGCTCAGCTGGCAAGCTGTGGCAAATATTTCAAGCAGAAACCTGTGTGTGGCAGAAATTGTGTTATTGGATGATTTCCCAAAGGTTTGGAGAATTTCACAGCTTCTGTGGAGCTGGGTTTGATGGCCAGGCCTAAGGGGCTGCCCCAAGAAACAGGCTGTCAGTGCGGCAGTGGGCTTCGATGATGTAGCAGACACCAGACTAGAGACCTTGGCCAGGCAGCTGGGTCAGGGCAGCTGTGTCCCACACCACCAATGGGCTCAGAAGTCCTCCACAAAATCTGTCAAACAGCAGAGCCCTTTCACCAAACACACACACACATACACACACACACACGTACAATAAAATTTATAGGTGCACACCTGTAATCTCAGTATTGGGATTATCACATAGAGCATCACATGTTCAAGCCCAACCTGGGCAATTTAGCAACTTAGTTAGACCCTGTGTCTTAGCTACTTTTCTCTTGCTGAGACAAAATACCCAACACCCAAAGATAAAGGAGGAAAGATTTATTCAGCTTACAGTTTATAGAGTTTTCAGTTCATAGCTGGCTGGCTCCAAGGCAGGGTGGTATGGCAGAGGGGCATCACAGAAGAGAAACGGTTCATGGCAGGCAGAAGACAGCAAAAACAAGCAAGTGACAAGCCACAAGCAACCTTAGCAGCTTCATTCTGCCCCTTTCATATTCTATCTAGGCTACCCAGCTTAGGGCAGGTCGCAAGCCAATCAGTGGACTAATTTGGGAATCACACACCCTTAATCCCAGCATCACACATTCTAGATCCAGCCACCTCTGAAAAAGTGCATCTATGACTCCATGAGTTTTGGGGGGGACATCTAGACACAAAAATAACATTCTGTTTCCAAATAAAATATAACAAAGTGTTGGGGATGTAGCTCAGTATGAAGGCCCTGGATTCAATCCCTAGTACTGCCACCGAAAAAAAAGTTAAATAACTGTACTTTTTCAAAAATTGACCTCCCTTCATATAATTAATTAATTTCATTGCAACAAACCTGAGTCATATGTAGGAAAATAGATATACCTAGAGACCATAATGTTACGTGAAATAAATCAGACACACAAGCTCTCTTATATGAGAATCTGAAAATATAAATAAAGAGCAAAATAAAAAATAGCGAATAGGAAATGAGGAGATAGCTCTTTTGTAAAAGAGGAGACCAAAAGATGGGGGGAGGGGAGGGAAGGGAGAAGAGGGCATGAAAAGATTCAGATATGTTTCATACATGTGCCAACTCCCCCAGGAGGGATGTAACCCTTATGTACTATGACATGTACTAATAAAAAATAAAAATTGAAAAAATGTAAAAAAGAATTAATTTCAAATGTATCACAGATTTCAATGTGAAGCGTAAAACAAGTCTTCTCAAAAAAACATGATGTCTTCATTATCTTTGTTTGGTCAAAATTTCTTAAATAGGCAAACACAAGCAATAGCCTGAAAATAAAGGGATTAAAAAAGTGAACTTTATTAAAATGAAGAATTTATATTTATGAAAAGACAATATTAAGAAACTGACAAGGCAAGCCACAACTGAAAAAAGATCATTGCAATATATGTAACTGATAAAAGATCCATATACAGACTATTTTTTTAAACTCCCATAAATCATTAGCAATGTAGCTAGAAAAATGAATAAAAGATTTTAACAAAAGATACTTTACAAAATTGGGTAGTCAAATGACCAATAAGCATAAAATATTGTCGGTCCCAGGAAAAACAAATAGCTGACAATACTAAATGCTGGCAATGATGTAGTCCTACTGGAACTCCCCCTGCAAAAAGTGTTATAAAGTAAACTGATTAAAAAAGAAGGAAGTTTGGAAAATGCCATCAGCATCTATTTAAACTAAACCTAAGTATATACCTACAACCCAGAATTCCACCTACCCTACAAAAAGCAACATTTAAATCTATCAAAATATATGTGCAGGTATGATCATAGTAGCTTTACTTATGAAATCAAAAATTTATAGTAGAACAAGAACATAAATATTAGAATATCCACAGCCACGTGAAAAAAATAAACTACTGCTAAGTGCAAAAAGCATGGACGAATCTCATCAACACAATATTGAGCAAAAGAAGCAAGACTGAAGAGCAGTCCTTTAAGAAGCAAAGGCCAAGACGGAGAAGCACAGAAGATAAGAGTGGGCAGGGAGAGGCCGGAAGCTGACTTTGAGAGAAGGAAGTACCAAAATTGGGGTAGAAAGAGCCTCTGCCTTCAGTACAGCTCTGGGAAAGTCTTGACCAGCTCTGTGCTGAGGTTCCACAGTTTACCCATAGCTGAGTATCGCACGGCCCAGAAATGGCAAATCTTACGCCACCACCATGCTCAGCCACTGACTGGCAGAGCCCGGGGAGTGCGTGATCTTGGCCCAAAAGCCAAGGCAGATTCTGGAGACTGTCAACCAACTGCACTGTTGGCAGGTCCTTTCCTGAAGGAGATCTAAATGGTAAATCTTTCTGGCAGCCACTCTGTCTTTGTACTTATGGTGAAATTCAAGGCCATCACATTTGACCCACAGTGATGGAGCTCAGAATAGCGAAGATTTGACTGGGAGAGGACAGGAGGGAGCTCAATGCATTGCAGCAAATACTCATTTCTAGTTCTGGATGATGGTTACATAACTGCATACATTTAAAAATTCAATAAACTATGCACTTGTAAGTTTTGTAATTTATTATATGCAAGTTACACTTCTGCTGAAAAAGGAATGGGAGAGTAAGAAGAAGATGAAGTTGCCCTTCCAGGCTTCTTCACAGCCTTGACTCCCCAAGGTTGCCTTGTTTTCAGATTTAAGGGGTCGCTGCAAGTACTTTCAATGAAAGTGTCAAGATACTGGAAACATGGATATTGTGAGACAAATAGTAGATCATACCGTAATCTAACTGGACAGTGTGTAGTATGAAGGAGCGAAAACAGCATTAAAAAGGTGATGGAAAATCATACTGTAGAAACAGACAATATTTCCTTCAGGAACATAAATTTTAGATTCATTTGTATTGCATTCTTCATTTTTAAAATACAAGCACACTATGAAACAAGTGATGGCTGGAGTGGGGTTCACGCCTGTCATCTCACACTCAGGAGGCTGAGGTGAGGTGAGCGTCACGAGTTCAAGGACAGTCTTGGCTCTGTAGCAAGACTCCGTCTCAAAAGCCCAGAAAAGAGAGAGAGAGAGAGAGAGAATAAAAGATTGATTGGTACCAGTAGAATAGTTGAGGAGAGAGTTAATGAAGAAACAGAGATAAAAGGAGAATCAGCATTTTGAAATCAATTGTGCAATTGTAGCATTGTGTACTAGACTAGGAGCCCTGGGGAGCGGAATCAACAAGGCAGGAAATGGGATGAGTTTGGTGACTTTTTCCATAGTGCATAAGAAAGAGAAACGGGTGAGAGAGACGCAATTGGAGAGGTGAGTGATATGGAACAGACGGTGAGGATAACAGCAACTTTGAAGAAAAGATTTGGACAAATGAAGTTGGGGCATTTAAGAGGTCAAAGAAAACACATGTAAGCTGAATCTATATTTCAATCCGTGAATCAAAATGCCTTCTTAGATACCAAGAAAAAATAAATGAAAAGAAATCAGCATCTAGACACACCTTGATGAAAGTCTGAATTTCAAGACAAAAGGAAATTTCTCACTTACATCCTCACCAAAGCTCAAAAGAAGTTTATACTTCTATTAGAGCAAGCATTCAGAAAAAAAGAAACATCCTGAAATTAAAAAGAGATTTCATAGAAACTATGACTACAGATTCACAAGCACTACCAAAATCAATAGACAGCAGATTGAATACCATAGAAAATAAAGTTAACGAGTAAGAGCATAAATGAAAATTTTAAGCTAACCTTACGAGGACAGAGTGACAAAACTATGAGAAAAAAAAAGATGGAAAAATGAAGAGGGATTTCAGGAAATACAATGCTACAGACCTAATGGTCTCCCCAAATTCATATAACCTAACTCCCAAGGTGCTGGTATGAGGGGTGATGGCTGTGGGAGGTGGCTAGACAAGAAGGCAGAGACTCTGCCGGGAGAGGTCCTTTCAAAAGAAGACTCAGAGAGAGTAGACAACAAGGTGGCAACAAGGAAATAGCCCCTTCTCAGACATCACGCTGTGGGAGTCTTTGTTAATGAATGTTTGTGATACAAATAGTCAGGAAAATTTTATATATATATAAAAATTGTAGTTCTTCTTGTGAGATGTGTCTGTGTCATTCACGCGCTCATTTTTTGATCAGATCATTTGTTTTGGAGGAGGTAATTTTTTCTGAGTTCTTTATAAATTCTAGATATTAGGACTTTATTAGAAGAGTAGCTGGCAAAACTATTTCCTGTTCTGTAGGTTGACTCTTCACTCTGTCAGTCGTTTCCTTTGCTACTGAGAAGCTTTAAAATCTGATGTGATGCCATCTGCTGATCCTTAGTATTAGTTCTTGTGCTCCTGAAGTTCTGCCCGGGAAGTCCGTGCCTGTGCCATGCTTCATGTGTGTCCCCTGCGTAATCATCCAGCAGTTTCAACATTTCTATTTTTGTAGCTAGATCTTTGATCCATTTTGATTTGATTTTAATACAGGGTGAAAGACATGGGTCTACTTTCCTTCTTCTTCGCATACATAGATAACCAGTTTTCCAGTACCATTGCCTCCAGTGTATGGTTTTGGCCCCTTTGTCAAAAATCAGGGGCTGAAAGTGCACAAGGTAGTTCCTCTGTTTCTATTTTTTTTTTTAATTTATTAGTATGTTTGCAGTTCATGCAGTTTACAGTCATCTTGGGCATGCTTACATGTACACACCACAGCTTGTTTCTTTTTTAATCTCCTTCCCCTCTCTTTCCCCTCCCTGCCTCCTCCTCCAATTCCCCTATCCTGTTTTCCATTCTTGTTGGTATTATTAATCTTAGCTCCTGTTATGGCATATAATGTTTACATTAATTGAGGTAACTGGGTTCCTGTACGTGGCATATCTTTATTCTACTTATTTCCACTTCCCTTCCTTCTCACCCCTTATGCTTTTTCCTTTGGATCACTTCCCTACTGCAAGAGAGCCATCTCTTTGTCCCCTTCTATTCATCCTTCATTATTATCTTTGTTTGTACTTTGCCTCACTCAAATGAGAGATACCATATGGTATTTCAGCTTGTGTGTCAGGTTTATTTCACTCAACATTATTTTCTGGATGGATCCATTTTCCAAAAAATGTCTCACATCTGTCATTCTTTATAGCAGAGTAGTATTCCATGGTATAGCGATGCCACATTTTATTTATCTGATCATCTGTTGATAGGTATACAGGCTGTTTCCAGAATTTAGCTATTGCAAAGTTGTGCAGCTATAAACATTGTGCTGCATGTATCGCTGTAGTATGATGTCTTAAGGTCCTTGGGGAAGACACCTAGCAGAGGGATCTCTGGATCATATAGAATTTCTAAGTTCAGTTCTTTGAGAAATCTCCATACAGATTTCCATAATGGTTGTACTGGTTTTCCTTTCCATCAAAAATGAAAGAGGGTTCCTTTTTCACCACAGCCTTGCCAACATGTTATTATTTGATTTCTTAGTGACTGCCATTCTTTCTGGAGTAAAATGGAATCTTAATGTTGTTTTAATTTGCATTTCTCTAATGGCCAGAGATGCTGAATATTTTTTCTTATATTTCCTTTTGTATTTCTTCCTCTGTGGAGGGTCTGTTCATTTCTCTTGCCCATTTCTCAACTGGATCTTTAATTTTAGGTAGTTTAATTTTTTTTGAGTTATTTGTATAATCTAGATATTATTCCTCTGTCTGAGGAGGAGTAGCTAGCAAAAAAATTTTTTTGCATTCTGTAGGTTGTCTCTTCACTCCACTGATTGATGTTTTTGCTGTACAGAATTTGAGCTTCTATTTTGTTTCATTGGTCTACCTGTCTATTTTTGTGCCAGTACTACACTGTTTTGTTACTATTCATACTATAATTTGAAATCTAGAATTGTGATGCTATGTAAGTCTTGATTTTAGACTTTTCAGTCTCTGTAATTGTGAGAAATAAACTTCTGTTGTCCTAAGCCACTCAGTTAATGGCATTGTGTTATAGCAACCCAAATAAACAAAGATATCCAATTAACATTACCTGAGGCTCTAAGAAAGAAAAAAGCAACAGTCCAAGTAACTAGAAAGGAAAATTGCTGAGTTTATAAATCAAAGAATACTAGGCAGAAGTAGTGGTGAGAGGGCTGGGGGTTAGCCCAGCGGCATGCATACTTAGCATGCATGAGGCCCTCAATTCAATGCCCAGCATCCACAAAAGAATTAATTATGAGATATAGGCACATAGACATATCCTGTTAAGTGTTTCAAGATTTAAGAATAACAAAAATATTTCTAAGAGCATTCAGACAGGAATCATAAGTTTATTGCTTATTCAGTGGTTTCCAAGCCTGACTATGCATGGCAATCATTGGGAAAATCTTTTTAAAATAGCAGTGTCTGCTGTCCATCCTTAGAGATTCCAAGTTAATTATTATGGGATGGGTTTGGGGCATTGATTTGAATGTGCAGCCAGGAATGAAAACCATAGGCTTGTCCGGAAAACTAAATAGCGGCAGTGAGTGAAGAGTGGTTTCCAAACTGGGGAGAAAAAGAATTATGTAATTAACAGAAGGCTTTTTGAAGGAAAGATCAGCACTCTCCTCTCAGCCAGTGCTCAGAAAGTATCTCGCTCACAGTTGAAGGACACAATGCCGTCCACCTAAGGATGGATCGGAACAAAGACCTCAAGAAGCAGGCGTGGTGGTACATGCCTGTAACCCCAGCACTCTGGGAGGCTAAGGCAGAAGGACTGTACATTTGAGCTCAATTTGGGCAATGCAGAGACTTAGTAAGACCCTGTCTCCAAAAAAAAGTTGTTTTTTTTAAAAGGCCGGAGATTTAGCTCAATGCAAAGCCTCTGGGTACAATCCCTAACACACACACACACACACACACACACACACACACACGGCCATAACACCTTAAGAAAGAGGGCATCATGTCATAAAAAGATACTAAGAAACAGTGGAAAACTAGTTTAATGTATTTAAGAACTGCCATTAAGATGGTTACAAAACAAAACGAATTTCAAAAATAAGTCTTAAAAGAAAAGTTCACAATATAAAATAACAATAAGAAGTTAGGTTTACATTCAAGATCAAATCGATTAAATTGTAAAGTAGGCACAAAAAAAGCCTGCAAGATCTTTCATTCTACACAGAAGATAATTAATAGATACTGCAAGATTTCTCATTTATACACATGATAATTAATAGATACAGTGACATTCTTGACCTTGACAAGCAGAGATAAAAGTATTCCAAATGCTCTCAAGAACAAAAAGATCATCACTGATGGAAAAAATATAATTACACCTTCTAAACTGGAGAAATTATCTTTCTACTAGGGAAATAAAGACTAATAAAGCATAGTTAATGAAAATATAGGAGGATGTAAAAACTATTACATAATATTATCCTATTTTATTTCATATAAAAATAATATGTATAAAAAACACATGTGTATAGCAAAATACCTCAAAATTATAATAATTGTCTCTAGCAGATGGGGATTATCAGGCTTATGGTTTGTTTTCTTCTTAGTGTGTTTTAACTTTGCCTAAATATTCTTTAATTAGAATGCTATTTTTACAATTACAAAAATCAATAAACATTAAGATTTTAAACTGGATATAGTGGCACATGCCCATTCCCCAGTCCTCTAGGAGGCTGAGGCAAAAAGATCATACATTTGAGCCACAAAAACTAGCAATTTAGCAAAACCCTATCTCAGATTAAAAATTAAACAAAAAAGCTGGGGATGTAGCTTAGTGTGGAAGCCCTGGGTCCATTCCTCAGTACCACAAAAATTTGTTTTAAAAATTAAACTAGTGTTCATCTCTTTTATCTTCTATGCATTTCCACAGATAAAAGGATAAAAGTCAAGTTCCTTAATGTGCTAATTTAGCAATTGTAGAATATTAAATTTAATCTGACATTAGTAACACTTTAAAGACTAAACATCTCTGAGTACTATTAAGGCATTTCTATTAACATTTCTTTACAAAGTCACTTTCTGGAAGTAACATGTTTATGGAAAATCTTGCCCAAAACAAGAATATTATAAAATGTGTTCTGCATTAAGAAAGAATCCACATCATAAGTATATTAGACATTAACACAATTTAGCAATAAAAATCATGAAACCAGAACTAAGGAAAATATGCTTGCAACTATAAATTCTTAATTGTATATGTATAGACACTTTAGAGGCCCTGTACACAGAGTGCTTGAAATCATGAATCAGAACATGATTTGTAAAAGACACACTTTCCACTATGTTCTTCCAGTGATGTGAATATTTTATGAAACTTTCTATTTCTTTTTTTCCAAGGTGATTTACAAAGGTTTCCTACCAGAGCGACTATAGTCCCCTTACAGCTACTACACATAGAGTTCTTGAAAACATAAAGCACATTAATTTGCTTTACAAGTTTTTTTGGGGGGAGGGGAGGGATACTAGGTCACCAGTTGACATCTTGAATTTGCTTTTATTCAGCCAAAAACTATGAAAGCTGGAGTATGGTGCAAACATATTTTCATCTTGCTATCTTTTTTTTTTTTTTATAATACTGAGGATTGAACCCAGAGCCTTCACACTGAGCTACATTCTCAGTACTTTTTATTTTTCATTTTGATACAAGATCTCGCTAAGTTGCCCAGGGTGGACTCAAACTTACAATTTTCCTGCCTCAGTTTTCCAGAGTGTTGAAATTACGGATGTGCACCACAACATCGGACTTTGCTAACCAGTTTTGATATCAAAGAGCTACATGAAGTCATGCTGCTCTTTAATTTTGCTTCAGGCATGTATTATTGCAGCCCCAGCACAGAACTCAAGATTTTATTTAATCTCTGCTCCCTAAACTTGCGTAGCCAGAGAGTGCTGCAGGAGTTGCATTCAAAGATCTGAATCCGCACATCAGGGCACATACCCTGCCGGGTTCTGCAAGCCCTCAGCTGTCTGTGCCCCTCCGGTGTCTGGAGCTGTCCCTGCAGAGGGTGTAGCATGAGCTCACTGTATCTCCTGCTGTGCCACCACCCCCCGGGGACACCATGGCATGCCACTGTGTCTGGGGTCCCACTGTCCTCTGCCAGAGTGGAACAACAAAGCTCATATCTCACAGGCTTTAAGCTACAGAAGCCACAGAACGTTGTGCTGGGAAGGGTGCAGGAGTGTTTCTTTGCTCGGAAGCCTTGTGCAGCCAGCCAGTTCTGCTTCTGTCCCAGTGTCACGTTTTTAAATAACACTGCTCTGTCCTTGTGTTCTCCCCCATTCTCTCCCCTTCCCTTCTCTCCCTCTCTCCCTCTTTCCCTCCCTCTTCCTCTCTCTCACCCCGCTCCTTCCCTCTCTCTCTCTTTCTCTCTCTCCCTCCTTCTCTCTCTCCCTCCTTCCTTCCCTTCCTCCCTCCTTAGGGTTGATTCCAGGGCTGGTCTGGGCCTGGCATTAGCCACACACCAACTCTGAATTATCCCTCCTCTGCACACTCAAGCGCCTGATTCCTATCTCCTTGTTCTCTTAAGGTGAGGTCTTTCCTGGGGTACTTTTCAGCTCACTTCCAAGTCACTTTCTGATGGGCCATTTCTCCAGGTTGGCCAGCCATGTTCACACATCTTCTTAGACCCACAGTAGGACCCTTTATCGTGCTCATATTTGAGGTACCAAATTCTCCTTATAAAGAGATGTTTAATACGGTTGGTGTTGGATTAAGCATATTTAATGTGTGTGCTGTGAATAAAGATAAATCTGGTCTTTTTTTGACATTGAGTCATCATCAGTCTGAAGAGGTGAAATGGAATTAGTTAGGGCGGTTGGTAGCACCATAGGTCTCTTACATGAGAGCAATTCTGGAGAAGTTCCCATTGTGAATCAAGGGAAAAAAATTATTATTGAGAAACAAGTTCGAAAACTGCTCCAGAAAAATGTGCAACGGGAGAGAATTTTTTAAATTAAAATCACAGTACTTCAGGGAGAAGTTGATTTTCTTTAGAAAAATGTTGTTTCAAAAGAAAGATCCCTTCAGGGAAGAAAAACATTGGCTGCTGTGCAATTCAGGCACGAGCAAACCACAAATATTCCAGACCTTGAGGCTGGGGGGTCCTGTGAGCCTCTACACAGTACTGAGTGGTGATGCAACATCAGTATCTTCATGTGGAAAGAACATGGCAATTTTGATTAATTGGAGAACAACTGAAACAGAATGTGGTTGAGAGAGAGGAGAGCCATTTGTCTTTTAATTCACGTACTTTACAATGCATTTTTTTTGTTTTGGTCTGATTTGTTTCTTTAGGGTATTACCAAGTACCCTAAACAACAGCCTTACCCTTTCCAGGAGTTTCTCATTCCGGCAACGTATATTTTATATTGATAAGAACTACCTACTTAGCCTAGTTGCTAAAATGTATTTTAACCCCAGCAGGACTTTATCCCCAGCTGTGCTGGCTGATGATAAAAGACCAGGCAGCAAGTGTCTCCAAAATGGCAGCCAACAGAGAGTACAGCAAGCTCCAGAGAAGAAACTGTAAATGCCCTTTGGGGTGGTGACGAGAATATTCTATCATACTTAGCTCCTAGAATTCAAGCTATCAAAACTGTAAGAACTTTTTTAACTTTGAAAGTTAAATATCAAGAAAAATATAATATTAAAATCTTATTAAATATTCATTCAAATATTTATTAATGCTATTATTTTCTGGTGACTGGCTGGACACTGAGAAAGAAAGGTCTGGGGTCCCATCCATCATCTCAGGAGCTCACAGTGTGGCAGGGCTCCTAATGTGCCCCAGAAAGAGCAGCCTCTTCCTTCTTCCAGCACATCAAGTCCAGTCCCTCCTTGGGATCTCTGCCCCACACACCACCTCCGGTTCTGGAGACAGCTTTCTTCTCACCAAGTTTTGGACTCCATTCAGCTATCATTTCCATCTGAAGGGTCTTCCCTGATTCCCACCCACTGGCAAACCTCTGGCACTCTCTAATTAACATTTTGCCTCATTTATTTCTTTCAAAAATTTTTTATCAAATCTTTTTAATAGAAATTGTTCACGTACTGTTTATCTCCTTCTACAAGAATGCAAACTCCACGAGGGCCAGGATTTTTACCTGGCTTGTTTGTGCATATATCTGTCCCTAGCATCAGGAAGACCACATGGTAAGCACACTGTAAATGTTTCTGTTATCCTTGTTCTTTGTTTGCACAGTAAACAAATGTACAGATGAGGTAATGGGGGTTAAACCCAGGCATGCTCTACCACTGAGCTACAGCCCCACCCTTTTTATTTTTTATTTGGAAACAAGGTTTTGCTAAGTTGTCCAGGCTGGCCTCAAACTTCTGAGTAGCTAGGATTACAGGCATGAGCCACGATACTTCATGAAAGTTTAGAGTAAGAGTGAATGCTAGAAGGTAACTGCATGTAGCCATTAGCTCTTTATAGTCCAACATGGTAGATGGCAGGCCTGGGTAGCGCAGATCTGGATACTTCATTGTGTCTAACAAGTGAGCGGGTAGGAAACCATCCTGGGAGGGGACAAAGGTGGCTTTCTAGAGGAGAAGACACAAGCCTCACTAGGGGCCTGTTCAGAAGCTTCATGCAGATCACCACATAGAGGACAAAAGGAGATGAGGAGGGGGGCGGAAGCACTAGAGAAAATGGGCCCAAAGCAGGCGCCCACCCAGGAAGGGTTAGTGAGCCCCATGAGGGAATTCAGACTTAGCTTGAGGGCAGCGTGACGACCCTGAACGATAAGTGGAGCGGGAGAGGGATGGGGACAGATCCATTCCGTGGAACGCTCTTCTCAGAAGCGCAGTGAAGAAGGGGATAAAGGAGTCCAGTGAGCCGATTGGTTCAGTCACTCAGGTTAGTGATGAGAAACTGAACCAGAGCTGGAATATGGGAACACAGCGTGAGTGTGGGCTACAGCATCACCGGGAAGGCACAGCAAGAACAGAGGGGAGAGTTTGGGTCTTTGCTGAGCTTGCCACCCTCCGGGACAGCCCCTGGGGTTGTGGTACTTTCTCTGGAGGCCACGTAGGGCTGGAGACATACATCACCTGACAGCTGCAGGGTCCAGTTCTAGGGGTCAACTCTTCCTGCTGGGGGCAGAAAACATGGACCCTGTTTCTGGTATTTTGTCCCGCTGGTCAACTCTAGGCCAGACCACTTATTTTCTGATAAATATGTAGGGTAGGATTTCAGAAGCATCTGTCTCCTTTCTGACCCAAACCTCCATTAGGCAAGAATATCTAGGCTCAGTGGTTAAAGCGCTTGCCTAACAAGCACAAGGTCCTGAGATCGATCCCCGCACCAAAAAAAAAAAAAAAAAAAAAAAA
>PVJO010017219.1:0-24705 GCA_004026905.1 Hystrix cristata | reverse complement strand
TTATCTTCAAGAAATCAAATAATAACAAGTGCTGGTGGGGCTGTAAAGAAAAAGGAAAACTTTTACATCATTTGTAGAACATAAGCTAGTACAGCCATTATGGAAAGCGGTGTGGAGATGCCACAAAAAAATTAAAAACAGAAATTCCATTTAACCCAGCTGTTCTCCTCCTAGGTATCTTTGAGAAAGAGTTAAAGACATCATATTACAGTGATACCTACCTACCTATGTTTACAGCAGCACAATTCACAGTAGCAAAATGTTGGAAGTGGTCTATATGTCCATAAACAGTGGTCTATATGACACATAATGGAGTACTACTCTGCCTTAAAGAAGGATAAATGAATTATTTGTAGGAATGAGACCATAATGTGAAGTGAAATAAATCTGATACATGAACTCAAATATTGTATGGTTTCTCTTACACGGGAAACCCAAAATATAAATAAAAAGCAAAATAAAGGATCGATAATAGAAAATAGGGAGATAGATCAATAGATAATAGAAAATAGGGAAGGCGACCAAGGGATGGAGAGATAGGAAAGAAGGGTAAGGGAAGGGAGTGAAAACAGTTGTGTTATGTACATGTACCAGTGCCCTTGAGAAATATAATCATCATGTACTGCAAACACATACTAATAAAAGATAAAAATTGAAAAAATAAAAGAACTCACAAAAGTATAAAGCAGAGATTCCTAACCCCAAAGTAAATTTGGGAACAAGTATCTCGGATTGGTAAGAGATAAGAACACATCCCCCAAAAGAAAAGCAACATCGTGTGTGTGTGTGTGTGTGTGTGTGTGTGTGTGTGTGTGTGTGTGATATTAGGGATTGAACTACATCCCCAGACACCAAATTTTTTTTTTTTTTGAGTCAGGGTCTCTATAAGTCACAAATAACTCGGGCTGGGCTCCAACTTGTGATCCTCCTGCCTCAGCCTGCTAAAGGGCTGGAAAGAAAAGCAAAATTTCTAACTAAACAAAGGTAAGGACCATTAAAAATGATGCCAGCTCAGCTATAAATAAACACAAGAGCATCTAAAACAACCACAGTTAATAACAATAGGTTCTGTTTGTTGAGTGCATGAAATGTGCCCGGAGCTACAAGTCTTCCGCATCTTCCTCCTTCCGTCCTCACGCCAGTCTCCTGAGCTACCAGCATTTTTCTGACTTTACAGATGAGGACAGCTGAGGTTCAGAAGCGTTGCATGCTTACCCCAAGTCACACCGTAGTAGGCTCCCACCCGGCAGACTGAACGCAGAGTCCCTAAGTGGAATCTGGTCCTGCACCCACAGTCCGCGTCGCTGGGCCTCCGCTCGGTCCTCCTCAGGGCTGAGATTTGCCCGGGTCCTGCGCAGCTCACCTGATCACTCAGGCCAGAGGCCGCCGTGCCGCCCTTTCTGCTGGGTCTTTAGGCTGGATACATACTCACCGCGGAGAAAACGAAAGAGGAAACACACTAGCAGAGAATGCACTTGCCCTCCATTTCTTCTTTGTCTTGATTCCCTCCGGGCTGAGCCAAGTCACGCCCGCCTTCGTGCCTGGCCTGCGCCGGGACTCTGTCAGAGGTGACCAGGCCCGGGGCAGGGAGGGCGGCGGCGGGGCTGGCTCACCCCAGCCCGCTTCACGGGCGCCCAGCGGCTCGGCCTGAAGGGCGGACTCCGGGGTGAAGGTGAACCCGTAACAGCTGCGTTCTCGGAGTGCTCTTTTCAAAAGCAATCATTTGAAAGCAGAACTGGGAGAATTGTAAAGTTAGCCAGCGTTCATGGTGAGATTTTTCAGTATTTGTGTCTCAGCCTACCAAGGAGCCACTAATGGCAGTAACCGAGGTGCGTATTACCATCGACAGTCGTATTTCACCAGGTCCTTTCTGCCTAACTGCAAGACCCGCGTCTTTCCCCATCTTACAGGTGCCCTGCGTGTTTTGTGGAGTCTCAGGCGCGTCCCATTATCTCGGACCCTTCTGGCCTCCAGAATTCAGAGCTGCTGCTCTGCTCCCTGGCAGAGAGCTGCTTCCCTTCTCCTTGCCGCTGCCCTCCTCAAAGATACAAATGAGCGAGACCCCCTCCAAGTCTCTCGCTGCCGGAAGCCTGGCTCTTTTCCATCAGAATTAGGAGACACCCTCCTCCACACTTCTTCCTTGTACCTTGACGGTTGGGCCCCCGAACCAGAATTGCTCGTGTCTCCAGAAGCCGCTCCTGAAAAACAACATCCTTGCTGTTGTTCCCAACCTTCTCTTCCCATGGAGACAGGCTGGGAAGAGAACCCAGAATTCTTTCCACATCCTCTTCCTTCGGTCTGCCTCCCAGACAGCTGTGCCCGGAAGGAGACTCCTTGTCCTGCTTGCGAATTCACCCACAGTGGGTGCGTAGGAGGGAAGCCGCCCTTGCATAAGGGGGAGCCCAGCGCCACCTTCTCTGATAAACATCAGCGTGTAAAAATTGTTGAGGGGATGCTTGAACATGTCTAATAGAGTAAGGCTGTCATGTGAAAAGAAAGAAAAGTGACATTTAAAAAAATTATTGAATTCACACGCTTATCTAAGAGACATTTTCTCTTATTTTAAAAAGTAGAGTCAAGGAAAGATTCCTCATGCCTCTTTTGGAGACTTTGCCCTTCCCTGGTGAACACTGGTAGACTGATGACCCCAGAAGTCACGTCACCTGTGAAATTGATGGTGTGTGCACAGTCCGAGGAGCAGAAAAACATGAGTCTGATGCTTACCCTGAAATTTGAACAAGCCACTGAACTTCTGAGCCTTGCATTTGTCTTTGTGTTAAATAGGGATAATTATATCATTCTGATGGGTTGTTTGGGTACAATGTAATTATCTCTATTTTTTTTAATTGCAAGTGTCAAAATAACAGTTGTTATAATATTGCTTCTAAGGAAAAACTAGAATAGAAGTTGAGATGGGGTAAAGGTGAGGAGGTTGAGAAGAAGAGTGGTCTCCAACAATCGTGGCACATAGCTGGTGTCTCAGGCCTGCTATTCCATGTGGGCTCAGGAGAGAAGCAGGGAAGACTGAAGGAATGTGAAAGGCACCAAAGACATTCTTTACATAGATTGAGATTTTCTTAGGAATCCTAGAGCCTCTTCCAAAAGCTCCACTGCATCTCTGGCATGATATCAGAGGTGTTCCTGTCTGGTACATTGCAGAAACCTGACTGAAGAAGCTTAGTTAGCTGGAATTGAGCTGATACATACGCCTCAGTGCTTCGCAGACTTCGTAGCCTGAGATCCGGCACGCGCGCGCGCGCGCGCGTGTGTGTGTGTGTGTGTGTGTGTGTGTGTGTACATACTCACATACGCAAGACTCAATCCAGTCTGAGCTAGACAAAACCGGCAAAACCAAAGCCTCCCCACTTCTCCTCTAGCTGCTGAGCCCCATCCCCCACTCTCATCTTATGCAACACTCTTCAACCCTTGCCCTAGTAGACAGAGATTTTTCTCTTTGCAAGCTGCAGGCAACTCAATGATTTAACCCTCCAATCAGGGGTAATGTTGAAAATTTCCTTTGGAAAGAACCAGTGTGAAAGGCCAGGTAAAAGTCTGAAGTGATCATCATGAAGTTTGATAATAAAATTAAATTTCTTTGTAGGGGCTACTAAAATTATCTACTGGTAGGATATGAATATTGAAGGTAACAGACTGAACTACTTATGAGAGGTTTCTGTTTGTTTTTGGTATGGTGCTGGAGATTGAACCTAGGACCTCTTGCTTGCTCGCGCTCTGCCACTAAGTTACATCCCCAGCCTGCCCTCCCCCAACACACACATTTTTTTTTGTTTTTAATTTTTCTTTGAGACAGCGTCTTATTAAATTGCTGGGGCTGGATTCAAACTTTTGCTCTTCGAGCTTCAGCCTCTCAAGTAGCTGGAATTGCAGCCGTGTGCCACCACAACCAGCAAGAGCGCTTCTTTAGATGATGCAATGAATGCTTCCTTGTGGCTTCTGGTGGTGGACGCACAGGGCCTCAAGAAAGAGTTCAGAATGGAAAGTATTTTAATTGTTCATGTTGCAAGAGAAGGCATTTTAAAAATGCAGAGTGGGCTCCCTCTCAAACATCAGGTACTGACTGCCCTAGTCCTACCTGATAAGGACAGTGGGTGACATCCTGAAGCTCCTGTACAAGACAGTTCTGCTCAACAAATGGGGAAACGGCTTTGACAGTCTAGAATTCCAGCCCCAGTGATGCAGCACTAAGGAATTCTGGGTAAACCCATCCACTCCCAGTCTGCACACAGAAGTGATTACGACTACCAAGTCCAAGGCAGCTGGGGTTTGTGCAGCTCCGTCCTTCTTTCGTGCTTCACCCAAAGGGCTAGCTCCTTTGTGTTGTGTAAAAGCATTTCACAACCCCTTTAAGAGGCGGGAATACAGAAGTGTGGGTAGCAACAATAAACAGCACGTATGGTAGGATGTCATTCTCATTAGAATCTTTACCGTAGGGCCGCTGTGTCCAGGCGCAAGACCTCCAGTTTCAATACAAAAGAGCCTTGGATGAAATCCTACAATTTCCCTGAGACTTAGTTAACATTTAGAAAAATCTTCAGGGTAAGCACAATTCCTGTTTTAAAGGAATGAGCCAGTAATGGTTGGATTTTAGGCACCCACCAGACAGGCTGAGAAACTCTGGGATAATTTCCCTAGTTCCTTCCAAATCACACCACAAACAATTGCCTAATACATAGGCAAGGCAGGCCTCAGGGACTGTGGCCCAACGTCTGGTGTGTAGTGGGAAGTTTGCTTTGGCGAACGATGGAGGGATCCATTTGTCTGGGGGCTGCAAGGCCAAGGGAGGCACTGCTTGCCTTGCATCCTAGCAGATTTTAAGAGGGTGGAGTATTTTTCTTTGAGGCCAACGTTGGCACAGAGAATTTCCTCCCTGAAATTTTCTGCCAGACTGAGTTTTCTTTTCTCACAGGATTTCACTCCTCTGAATCCCCCCATCTCCCCAGGCTTTGGTCAAGTTTCTAGCATTTTGGCCAGTGCTCCTGAGGTGGTATCTGCCCCTCCCTGATGCAGTGGATGCGAAGATGTGTTTTTCTCTTGAGCAAAATTTACAAGCACGTATTTCTCCTTGACAGGAACAAAGAGCCACAGAGCTTTCCTAGGGAGAGAAAAAAGCTTCCAGATGCTAGGCTCCAAACAGGAGTGTTGTCCCACCCCGCCACTGCCACAGCCACCACCACTGGCCTTTTTTAAATTTAATAATTACACTGGACATATTTATCCAGAAGAAAACCCACAATTTTTATAAGATTTCACTAAATTTTCCAAGTCACAAATGCATCCGTATTTCTCCTGCCTGGAATCTGTGCAGCATGGATGTCTTTCTTAAAGCTGTCACCTCCGAGATTTTTGAGACCCAACTCTGTCTAGAGACTGAAACCAGGAGGAGGCCCCTTAGTCTTCTCTTGGTTCCCTTAGCCAAGGTGGCACTGGCTGCGGAACTATAGAAGGGAAAAAACCTTCCTAAACTCTTGCACCCTGCAGCATGGTTTTATATTTTTTAATACTAATCAAAACATCCTAATTGGTATCGTTATCTCTTCTAGAAAATTATTTTCTAGGATTAAATTTATAAGACCTGTAATGCAAAAATTTTCTCTCACCATAATCAGAATTATGTGTGAGAGATACTTAGCTCACATGTGGAAAATCACTGTCAGCCCCATTATTTGCAAAAACGTTTTAGAGAAGTAGTTAACTATATTTAGTATAAAAGCACTTCTCTTTTGCACCTCAGACCGTGTCCTAAGAAATCCTTCCAGTTATATTACTTTACATTCCTTTTTAAGCAAACATGGAGACATTTAATCCAGATGAAGAACCTTAGTTCATTTTAATTCTACCAGGGATGACACTAATATCTACATGAATGAGAGTCTACTTCACTGTGCCGGGGCTAGAGCGCTAGTCTGCATTTCTGACACGCTCCTAGGAGATGGAGCTATTGTTGGTCTTCAGACCATTCTAAGTGGTGAGGATGAAGCAGACAGGGCACCTTCTATCCTGGGCCTCCACACAAAGGGTGACATCGTGGGTGCTGGTGTCACACAACCCCAAGAACACTGGAGTACGGTGGGGGAACCACATCCTCTAGATGTACCCTGGACATATTTTCACAGTGTGTTCAAGTACTTTAATCTATTTAAGAAACAGGCCAGTCCCTCCTAAATCCAACACCCTAAATACTATATAACATAATATTATATAAAGTAAGTGATCTCAGTAAATCTACTGTGTCCCGATCGTCACCTCTTCAGGGACCACAACATTTTTCTGTGTTGTTTATTTCCCTTTATTTTTTATTTTAAAAAATTTCAAACCTAGAGACAAGTCATATGACTACCATAACACTTTAAACCCTTCTAGATTTACAGATTAACATGCTGCCATACTTTCTTTCCTTACCCCAGTGTATTAATATACATGTACGATGAAGACTTAGTTTATTCCAGTATTTTTGCACATCCCCATTGCTTCTTATAATGCTGTTGTCATCTGTCTCCATTGACAGTTCCAGCTGCAAACTGAATTGTTGACCGAGAGAGCCCTGCGTGTCCAGGAAACCAAGGTGACTTGGGCTTTCCTAGAACTTGCAAGATTAGCTTTAGGAGGGAGAAAGCGAGTGGTGGAAACCAACGCTTCTGGTTAAGAATCTTTACCAGTGTCCCCTGTGTCCACCCAGTCACTGCCCTCTACAGGGATGGCGAACCTTCCAGAGGTCTCGAGGATACCAACCACCCACCGCAGCACACGTGCTGCAGGTTTGTCGCCACCCCTCGTCCTTGAGAAGCTGCAAGATAACCTCACTGAGATCACCTCAGAGGGATTCCAAGACAGAAAGCAGAGAAGAACCTTACAGTAAACCACATACAAGCAGCAGGGAAGTTTGTTTCTCTGTGAGTTCATATTTGGCTAATATCTGGATAGAAAAGACAGGTTTGGTCTGCGCCAATATGATTGAGATGATGGCCCATGCAGAATCTGTGACATTACAAAGGAGATGTATTAATGCTTGTTTAACATCTGCCTGATCTTGCCTTTTTATTTCCAAATGGTTAGAAATTAGCACCCCCCACCAAAGGCCTTTAAAAGGTATTTGCTGAACTAGGTATGGTGGTACGTACCTGTAATTGCAGCACTCTGGGAGGCTGAGACAGGAGGATCTCAAGTTGAAGCCCAGACTGAACAACAGAATGACTTAGTGAGACTCTGTCTCAAAATAAAAAATTCTTAAAAAAGGGGCTGGGGATGAAGTTCAGTGTGAAGGCCCTGGGTTCGATCTGCAGTACTGCAAAGAAAAAGTAATTTGTGAAAGTTTCCAGAGAATGGCCCATGTATTTTCCCTCTGTCTTCACTTTGCCTGAAGGAAGAACCACACGCACACTCAGATCTAACCAACTCTTGCTCTGCTCCTTGCACAGTGCAATCTCCCTCTCTCCGCAGGCAGCCCTGTTGAAGCCCCCAGCCAGCCCTCTGACATCCCACAGCACAAGGGAGGCTGCACTGTGACTTTCAGGAAATCGTTTGGAGGACTGGCACAGAGAAATGCAACACAAATAGCAATCACATAGCTCACAACCTCTGCTGGGTCAGCTGTGGTGTTAGAACTAAGACACAGATGCCCTACTTCGGAATCTCCCCCTAACTCCCAGGAGTTCTCACGGTATATAGTGACTGAATCCTCCCAATGGAAATCTTCTTTCCTATGTCTGTTCCTTGTCCTGCCTCAGAATTGGCCTCACTCCAGAACGAATAACAGTGGATGTTAGCCTATTTTCTGTGGCTATAACAAAATACCTCCGGCAGTTTAACCCCAGCTTTACGACATGGCAGATGGCATCCTGGTAGGGACGGGGAGTAATCACATGGCAAGACAGGAAGCCAAAGGAGGATTCCAGGGCCAGGCCTGTTTTATGTATGAAAACTTTATTCAACAATCCCAACGTGAATCCCCTAGGAAAAAAGGTCCCCAATGACTAATTACCTTGAACTATGCCCTACTTCTTAAAGTTCCCACCTAACAGTATTGCCATATTGAGAACCAAGCTTATTTCAATTCCTTTTCATATTTTTTATTTTTGTTTTTTACAGTATGAGACTAGATCTGCTTAGCTTTCTGGCATGGTCAAATTTTAGTTCCATAGCTCTAGTTATTACTAATAGAACAAAATAATCATTTGTGAATAAACATTAATATTTTCATACATAGAAAAGTGTAAGGGTTGGGGATTTCACTCAATGGTAGAGTGCTTGCCTAGCAAGTGCAAGGCCCTGAGTTTGATCCCCAGTATACCTCCACCCAAAAAGTCTATATTCCAATATTGGTAAAACAATTTTTTTCAAACTCCAACAGTATAAAACCTTACTAATACACCTCATTTACATTCCTAAGCAGACTATTGAACTGCTGGGTTACCTCCCTGCCTCAGCCTCTACCCCAAGGGCAGAAATCAGCTTGATTAGGAAGGATTACAAAATCCACTTTCTGCCATTTAATGCAGAAACCACCACATGCTGCCTCCACAACAACCCGGCTACTTCAAAAAAGCAAGGTTCTGTCCTCACTAAGCACCTTGTTGTACTTATGTAAAATGATTCCAGCTCTTCCTAATATTCTACAGCGGTTTCTTCCCCAACTCCACTAGTCCACATTAGCATATGGCAATAGATCTTGTATTTCAGAACAGATTTTAAAGGAACTGCCAGAAAAGAAATACTTTGAATAAAGGAAAAGCAGTACTTCTTTTTTCTTTTCCTTGACTTTTTTTTTTTCTTCAGAAAATCACAGTGAGGGCAAATAGTACCAACAACAAAAATCTGGGGGAAATATTTTAGTATAGATGTTTTAGAAGTAGAAATAAGAAAAATTATTTTTTACATAAAAACCTGCCTTGGTGACAGAATTCAAAACTTCTAAAACTTGAAAACAAAAGTTTTAGCTTAAAAATTGGAATTCCTTTGAGGTGTAAATAGATGAGTAAAACTTGAAAAGACACAGATCCTCTTAGATTGAATTTTTACATGTGCTAGAGGAAACAGCATTATAATTCCAGTCACTGACTTATTAATAATAAAGGGTGTTGAGAAAACGTTGTGACAATATCTTAACAATTCTTTCTTTTTAACTGAATTTATCAATACAATAGCATAATGATTTATAAATTTAGAATAAAGCAAAACAATATGTTTATGAATGGCTTAATGAACTGCTGCTTGGCTAACAGTTTTATAGAATTCACAGAGTTCTACTAAATGGAGTATTTTTATTTTGTTTGCTTTGGCCAAACCAATCAGATAGTGCTTCTTAGGCAGCTGTCACAGTCTGTCAGCCAGAACTCTAGCTCTATCTGTATAAAGGACACAGATTGATCATTTTCAACTACTTGATAACAAGCAACTGTTAAAGGCAGAAAAATGAAGACACTTCTAAAGCAATATTTTTGAACTCTTGAGTTGCAACCCATTAATGGTCATGAAATCAATTTGATGGGCTGCATGCAGGACATTTTTAACAGAGTAGAATTTTTTTTTTAATTATAAACATGGTAAGAATAAACATGGGGAAGATCACTGAGAGTGTGAGGCTAGCCTGGGCTACACAGCGAGACCCTGTCTCAAAAAAAAAAAAAAGAATAAACACGGTTTCGTGAAACTTAAATTTTATTTTTATGTAGTAATATATCAATAAATATATATGTATCATTGTATGTAAACTATTATACATATATATGTAAAAATATATTTTTTACTGATACCACAGTCAAAATAATCTAAAAGCTGCTGCTCTAATGGTAGTGGGTAAAAATCTCAACCATCAAGTCCACTCCAACTGATGGAAAGCATTTTAAATAAATACTAACTATCCTCTTTGTTCGGTTTTGGGTTGCCTTCAAAATATATCGCTTTCTTCAACAGGCCATGAAAATTTTACAAGTCAACTCTCTGTCTGACACACCTTAATATCCCAAAGCCACCCTTTTAACTGTAAGACACACAATGCACGTGTGGACAGGCGCGCACACACATACACACACATACACACGCGTGACATTCAAATGTATGTGAGCCATACAACCATTTTGCCCATACCTAGACGTGAGGGCTGAAGCAGAGACAAACCATCGGCTATGTGGGGTTCCTCATCAGCTCTCTGTAACATCATCTCTTGCTTCCATTCAAGCACTCTGTGAGGATAAGACAGGAGATCACAAATTTGAGCCCAACTTGGGCAACTTTCTGACTTAGAAGACCATGTCTCAAAGTAAAAACTGAAAAGAGCTAGCAGTATAGCTCAGTGTAAAGGTCTTGAGTTCAATCTCCAGTGCCAGGAGGAAAGAGAAGTTGAAAGTGAGAAGTTTGTGACAGTGGTCAGGATAAACTCGAATTCACTCTAATAATTTGGGGGTGGGTGCTGGGGATCGAACTCAGGGCCTTAGGCTTGCTAGGCAAGTGCTCTGCTGCTGAGCTAAATCCCCAAGCTGGACTCTATAATTTTTTTAAAGGAAAAGTAACAGAAGAAAGTAAATCACTTGCGAATTTCAATTTATTACAACTTTCACTAATAGCATTGATTTGAGACACATCTCACAACTGTGTTAATGAGAAAAGGTAGTTGAGAGTTACCATAGAAAGTTGAGAGTACAACTTCGTAATCTTTCTCTCTCTCTCTCTTTCTCTCTCTCTCGTCTGTCCCCTCTCCTTTCCAGAACTGGACACAGTTTTGCACACAACTGGCCGATTTGGTTTCTGTTACTGAGGACATCCTAGGTACCAAACTCAAAGTAGCCTGCCCAAGAATAACACATCAGAGCTGTCAGGTCAGGGAGTCATCCCGATTTAAAAACCTCCCAAAATGTCCTCAATATGAGTGGCTTTCCCTCAGGGGTCTCTTCTTTTTTGGATCAAGATCAGTTGTAAAAATAGTCTTATTCTTTCTTCATCTTTTTTGGGTGTGTTTGTTTTCCTCTTAGAGCATTAGATTAACAACAGGTATGTTTTGAAGGCTTGTGGGTGTTAGACATGCAAGGAATAGATCGGGATAGGCAAAAAAAAAAAATCCTGTATTTCAGAATTTAAACTGCATCTGTCTTTGATAGAGAATGGAAGTTCAAGGATTTAAAGAGGTTACCAAAGTCATCAAGCTTATCATGGCAAAGAGGAGGAAAGCCTTGTGGTCTCAGATTCCCTGCTGCAGTGGTCTTGCTCCTGGGCTGGAGGAGGCCCCAGCCCCTGTGACTTATCAGCAACTCTTCCAACTGGTAATGGTTGTGCTTCTCAGAGTGAAAAGTGCCAGGCCTGGTGGCCAGGACTACATTTGGAGAAGAGATAACAAAGAGAAATAGCCATTTAACAAGACCCTGTCTCCAAAATTTAAAAGGCCCGGGGAGGTACCTCACTGTAAAGGCCCTGGGTTCAATCCCCAGTACTAGGGACAGGACGGGGGAATCTTGACACACTAAGAAGTGCTGCTTAATGTTTCATTTAATCAACCATCATTTAAGTTACACACAGGACACTAAAATAGATATAGCCAATCCCTCTCTCCCAGAGTATGTAGTCCCGAACAGAAGAAGTTTGTGTACAATTAGCTATGATCCAATGTTGGAAGGTTATGGTGTAGGAATAAACCAGGGCCATAGATCAGAGAAGCAGTGATTTGTTTCGCCCCAGGCTTGAGTTGATGTAGGTGTGTGTAAAAGTGTGGGCATTGGGGGCTCATCCAAGAGCCAGGTCAGGTGTGAAGACAACCACTTAAGACCGCAGTTTATTTGACAGGCCAAGTGGTCTGGTGAACAACTTGTGAGATTTCACATGAGAACCTTTACTAAAATGCAGATTCTGATTTAGTGAGCAGAGGGGTGGACTCTGAGTCTCCGTATTTCTAACTAAATCCGATGACACCATGCTGTGTTCACAGAGACCACACTGAGAGCAGGTGTCTGTGAAAATGGACAAGGATTTCACATCAAAGAGGAAGTTTTAGTCCCAGCTCTATCTCCTACAGCTGGTGATTTTTGGTTGCGCTACTGAGCCTCAACTTCCTGTTCTGTAAAAACAGTCATAATGTGAAATACCTTATAGTTTTTTGCAAGGGTTGGCTAAGAATGTAAGCATAATGCTGGGGGACAAAATAAAAGCTCAATCAAAATTAATTCCCTTTCTCTTCCTTTTAAGTATACAATATGTAATTGCTTTAAAAAATAAATTTGGCTCCAAAGAACAAAATTCGCTTAGAAAGTCTGTATGAATTACCCTTTTTCAAAGTAAATATCAATGATACGTATTTGTTTTTACAGCCTATTAAGGCATTAGGTTTTTCCCTGAGGCAATAACAAAACAATGGCCAAGTCTGATAAGAATACAGGAAGTATTATGCCAAGTCCCATAACCTAACCACTAACCCACTCAACCTTTTCCTTAATGAAGTAATGCAATTGACGGGTGAAACATGAGCAATTTTGGAACTTCCCAATACAGCCATGGGAAAAAAACCTTCAGTAAAGCGGTTTCATACATCTAAACTTTCTTTGATGTACTTAGAAACAGGCCATCTGAAATAAACAATAACCACAGCTACATGGGGTTTTACTCTTTCATTTTCTCAAATATCACGTCATTGGATCCTCAGAAAAATTGTGGCTGTAAAGAGGTCAGGAATTAAATGAGGAAACTGAGGCCTGAAGACGTGCCGTGCTGTCCTTTAGGTAAAATTGTTCAGTAACAAAAACAGCCCTGCCCAGAGAGTTGGAATCTGATGTTTTGCTTTGCGGGGGGGGGGGGGGGGGGGGGGGGGGGGGTGCTGGGAGTGGGGCTCTGCGGCAGCACAGAAGCCTTGAGGGTAGAATGTTTCTTTTGCCTCCGGTCAGTTGTGGCTTCAAAGATTTCATGCTCCTCTTCTTGGTGACATTTCTTGGGCTGCCTTTAAGTGAATTAATTGTATGGGAGGAGGAACAAAAATCTCACATGACTTATTTTTAAAATGTTTTGGCAAATTCACAAGTTGCATTTTTGGGATTCACCCAGTGTTTTTCTTGACTTCCACGTGCCTTTTTTTTTTTCTTTTCTGGCTTCAGTTTTTTCATGTTTTCTCTATTGTCTAATGATAATATTCCAATCTAAGGAAGTTTGGCAAAGTATTAAAACACTTATAGGACATTTAGATTTCCTTTTTTTCTGCCTACATCTTAGTATTTATTAAAACTTGGGAGACATAAGGTCATTTTAATGACAAACATTTAAGTAAAGGGATTAACACTGTGTATTTTAGGTTCACTATTTTGTACAGTGTGGCATTGGTTTTTCCTCAGATGAAGTGTGTATCTTACTAAACTGAAAGATGAACGAAATGAAAAAAGATAAGTCATTTAACTTTAGAAAACTTAGCATATACCACTATAAGAGAAGCTGGTTGATTTGACATCCTGGTACACACGGATTTTAATCATTACTCTTAGACTTGGTGATCATAGATGTTTATAAAAAATGACACAAAGGAGAAACAAGACCCATTCCATAAGTACATCTACTCTTTTTTTTGTGAGGGGTGTGCTGGAGATCAAACTCGGGGCCTTGGGTTTGCTGCGCAAGCGCTCTACCACTGAGCTAAATCCCCAGCCCCACAGCTACTCTTGATAAACACTCACTGGGTGGAGCTGAACACGCTATAGATAAGGTCCTGACCTCCAGGAAGTGACGTTCCAGTACTTTCTCAAATGTCTGCTGATCAGGAAATGATCTGCTCTAAGCTTTGAAGTTGAAATATTTTATTATATCCTTTTGAAATTAATAATTCATTATAAAATGGAGAGTTTCTCTTGGCTATCATCAAATTCCTTGAAGGTAGGAGCCATATCTTGGTCTTTCTTTTATAGTTCTGTACTGAAAAGCAGAGTGCCTTGCTTATGGGCACTCAATAAACAGCTGTAATTTTAAGCTTCTACATAAAATTATTCAGAGAATATGATGAAATGACTGCATTAGTTAACAGGATTTATTAGATAACCTGGTGTTCCATCCTAAATTCTCTTGCTTTGGGGGATCAAATAGGAGACTGTGGTGAAGAGACAATCCATCTTTTTGAAAGCATATAACTAGTTATCTGCACCTTTACAGAGGAAAGAAAAAAATTGATTTTAAACATTTTTTTTTCTTATAATGACAGCTCTGGCCCTACTTAAGAGTTCACAGTTATTACAGAGCAATAAGACCTGGTCAGAAATTCACAGGTGCCTACAGGGCAGCACTTGTCAAAGCTTGAATCTCAAATAGGTTTCATGTGTCATCAGTTTGGATTTAAAAAAGATGTGAAATTCCTTAAAATCACACACATCGCTCACTGGTGGAGCTAGTGGTTTAAGTGGACTTGCCTTTCTCAAGAGCAGCAAATAGCCAGATAATGGAAGGGCTTATTACACGTTGCCTGATAAAAGCAATCTCTGTGGAGACGTGTGACCCACTTGTTTTCTAAATCTGAAGCTAGCCCTGCAATATATGCTTCTGTATCTTGTCTATTTCTTCAAAGACCTATAATAACCTGACAAAAATATGATTTCTTAAAAGTAAGTATTATTAGGACCATATTTTAGAGCAGTACTGTCCCTCTAATCTTTATTTTCTTTTTTTACTCCGCATATTCCCCATCTATTTTGTCATCAGTACTCACATAACTTAATAATTAAACTAGGTTAGCTGGAACCCAATAAAAGGCAAGTCACAAAACAAGAAGATGCGGAGGATGGCCCGGCTGTAACAGTTTACATTTCTTAGGACCAGAAGAGCCACTGGTGGTACAATTGAATCCAGGACCATCTGACATGTTTATAAAATCTGATTCCACCAGTGGTGTGGTGGTAAAAGTTTAACAACCAGCTCTCGGAAAAGAAAAGAGCCCTGATTTATAATGTTTGTTGATTTTGTTGGCATAAATACTCCCAGCCGTAGCCATTTTCAAGCTGCCAACGTGAAGTCACTGAATTCAGAGTTGGAGAGAATGGGGCGATTGGCTCTCATGACTTAATGGATGCTGACTCCATCACACCACTCGGTAAAGAATTCGCAAAATGTAGTCTTTTCACAGAACTGCTAAAAACACTTTCCCTGTTTGATCTAATGATTCACATACAGAAGAAATGAATTCTGTGACAGGTCTTATTTAATATTTAAAGCCCTCATAGAACAATAGGGATGGCACACCAAAGCTTTGAGAAAACAAAAAATTTAAAACAACAGCTTTGGTAAAAGAGGTGAATGTTACCATTACTTTTTCTAGATATTAGTCATCTAATATATTATTTTGATGAGTTAACCTTCATTAGAAATCACAAAATTGTATTGTTAGGGAATAAGTGTGTTACAAAAGCCATTTCTTACATAACTAAAGTTTATCTCTCCAATGAAAAATATTTAAATATTATTCTAATCATAGTGCATTAAAATTTTGGGAAAATACAGCAATTTTTTAACTTGTTAAATAATATATAATGGTTACCATGAAATTCCTGGTCCTTCATGGAGGGCATTAAAAAGGCTTTGGACGGGTCTGTGAAACACTGCAGGGCACTGAGAAGCTATTTAAATAAATTGAGCAGTGGGAGTCCCCCTTGCCCACTGTTGTGTTCTCCAGTATTTACGTTGGCTTTTTATATTTCTCCCATCCTTTCATCCTTGCTGCTTGCTGTGCGCTGTCACTTGCTGTCTGAATGACGGCTTCTGGCTATTTCACTGCTTTCTTCCCATTTCTAATTTGCTGCTTCTAACC
Organism: Hystrix cristata; assembly: GCA_004026905.1. Classification (NCBI taxonomy): domain Eukaryota; kingdom Metazoa; phylum Chordata; class Mammalia; order Rodentia; family Hystricidae; genus Hystrix; species Hystrix cristata. The sequence goes on along the minus strand of PVJO010017219.1, from coordinate 8,933 downwards.
TGCTGAGGGCTAGGAAACAAAGCAGTCAGCCCACCTTCTTGGCCTTATGTATAAAACAGACTCCGAGAGACGGCCTGGAAAGCTCTCCTTCCGGTAAAGGGCAGCGATTCCAATCTATCAATTTTTTGACATCTGGTTCCCTACAGGAACTTACTCTCTACATTTTCTAAAACAAGAAAATACATACTAGTGTGGCCATGATCCTACATAATCAAACTTGGGGCTGAGATCTATATTGTCTACTAATTGGTTACAAAATCACTATTGTCTCTCATCAACACCTTGAAATACTAAGGGACTCGTCCTATTTCAGGACAGCTCAGAGTAGACCTGCCCTACCAATCAGAGTTGGAGTCCTGACATGAAGTCTGTTACCTTTGTCTTCTATTTGGGGTTGACTACTGCCTCTGATTTGTCATCTACAGTTACAGAAAGAAAGACAATTCTGCTTAAAATTTTGAGGTCTTTCTTTCCCAGGCCCTTTTCTCCTCTTAGTTAGATCCTAAGTCTACAATTCAACACATTGTGGTTAATGTGTATATTTAAGTATCCATCACTCCAATTACGATATAAACATTCTATCACCCAGAAAATGCTCTGCGCCTCTTTCAATTCATTCCCACTTCTCATAGGTAATCATGGTCCTGAATTCCTACTTCTGAATTTTGTCTCTGATAGGGTTAGTTTTTGACATGTTTTGGGAGTTACAGCCATCCTGTATGTATCATAGTTCTCCAGTCTATAAAGATACCATAATTTATATGCCTCTTCTCCTCTTGATGGACACATTTTTAGTTCAGAACTATAATAAATAATGCTCTGTAAACATTCTTGTATATATCTGTATGGACATAGGTTTTCATTTCTTCTGGGTAAAAATCTGGGGGTGGAACTGCTGTCGTGGAGTAGGTGAATGTTGTTTTTCCTCAACATTTTGTTATGAAATTTTCAAGCATACACACAAAAAAAGGAAATGCACAATAGACAACTTTTTATTTCAATATCTACCACTTGAATTCTATAAGTAGTGTTTTGATAATTTTACTTTATTACATATATACTCCTCAATCCATCCATCTCACTTTCTTGATATATTTCAAAGTAAGCTGCACACATCACCATTCTTTACCCCATATACTTCATCATATATATATCACTAACTTATAGATTTTATATATTTATAGATGTTTATAGATTTTTAAAGTATAAGTTACATACATTGGTTCATAGCTTTCACCCATATAGAAAATCAATTGTATTTTTATGATTGGGTTGTACAAGTTCTTTGTATATTCTGTCAGACATGTATATTTAAATATCTTCTCCCAGTCTATGGTTGTCTTTTCACAAATATTTTCCTCTGTCTTTTGATGAGAAGAGTTTTTTATTTTCATGAAGTCCAATTTATAAATTTTTATTTCTTACTTTTTTATTTTTGTCAGTATGTTTACATTACACAATGACTACATTCATCGTGAAGAGTTGATACATGTACCTAATATATCTTAATTCTCTTTACCATGCCAGATAACTGCAATGCCCAGTGCAACAAGAAGTATATTTGGATTCAGGACTGGTTAAGAGAAAGTGCTGTTGCATGTGGCATGGCTAGTTTGCTTGCTTTGTGTACGGGTTCTGGACTAAGATTGTCACTCAGTCTCCTAGATCAGCTATCTATCCTTAACAATATTGTCTCAAAATTCAGAACCTTAGGAAGTTGTGTTATCTGAGAATGATGACAATACACTATGGAATGTGAGTAGTAAAGAGAGAGAGAGAGCACAATAAAATATTCAGCTTGTTTCTTGCGCAGGATCTCCAGGCTCCCTCACTGAGAAACTACAAAAGATAAAAAGATGTTTTGGTTACTTTTCTCATTGCTAAGACAAAATACCCAACATGCAGGGTGGGGCACTCTTAATCTCAGCATCACACACCCTAGATCCGGCCACTCCAAAAAGCCCACCTACCCACCTATGACCACATGAGGCTCTGGGAGGAAATCTAGGTACAAGCCATAATAAAAGACCTTCACCAGTCTAAAATATCTCTCTCTCTCTCTGATGCGTTCCCCTTCTCCTCCATCCCACAGGTCTGCCTTGTCTGTCTTTTTCTCAGGATGGTGCAGTGGTTGGCCAGGTCAGGGCACGAACAATTGCTTCCTTGTGCTCTGTCATTTAACACCAATTGCAGAGAGAGCTCTGGAACTTGGTAAGCAAGAGCTCAAAGCTTGAGTTTTTAGCCTTTTTTTTTAAACTCATCACCACACCTTTCTCCCATAATTCTAGCTATTCTTAATATTAATTTTTTTTTGAGACAGGGTCTTGCTGTGTAATTTAGGCTGGCCTTGAGTTCACTATGTAGCCTAGGCTGGATTTAAAATCACAGTGATCCTCCTGCCTCAGGTTTCCAAATGCTGTGATGACAGGTGCATGTCATATCATTGGGTGATCCTTAATAGTAATCTTACAGAGCAAAAATAGTCACACCTAATACAACTTCTGCCAGGACTGGCTTTTGGCTTGCAGAGCAACAGCTTAGTTCTTGATCCATCCTGCAGCCTCTTTAAACTGTGACAGTAATCTTAGCTCTCCTCAGCCTTTGATAAAAGAAAGCAGTCTCTAGCTACTGCAGCCTGAAAGTGAGTTGAGAGCCCTCGGACTTCAGTGTCACTGTGTCACTTTCACGCCCCCTGGACCCCCACAGTCTTGCCTTCGTCCTGCTCTAGTTTACTGCCGGAACACATGGCCTGTGTAAATCAGTTTGATTTGCCGAAAATTGGATACTACCTAAATTTAATGTGTATTTACATGACTTTAAGAAATGGAGTTCACGGGGGTTAAATAATCTAAACAAGAAATTGTACATTTTATACAGTTGTTTTTTCTTACCATTACCACCTTCGCTGAAATACTTATCACTTTAATTTACTCAAGTTAGTAATTCTCACTCCATAACTGGTTGACTCTGGAAATGTGCACTTTTAATTATACCAAAGTCAGTAAATAAAACAGATTTTTGCATGAGAATTCCTGGGAAAACATTTTAATCACTTAAAATATCACTAACTTTAGAACTGATTAGACTAAATAAGATTTGGCAAATTCCTACCCCTAAGACAAATTGTTCATATTTTTCTTAATTTGTTCGTGCATGTTACCATGGAAACAGCGAAGTCAAAACATACCAGCCACTGCATTGTTCAGACCTGGACTTCCTACTATAGATCTGATTAAGTCATGTGGCCCGCTCATTTTGAGAATCTGAGAACATAGCATTGTTTCTTTAGTAAAAACATGGTCAGCCTTTAGACACAATCAATAAAGCAATGAGAATTAGATCTCATTGCCCTTCCTAGTGTGATAAAATAAGAAAAAGATAAGTCATTTACTTCAATTAGTCATTTACATAGCAAATGCAACATCTCTGATTCACTTCTCAGAGCAGCAGGCTTGATCTTATAGAAGAGATGAAAAACCTGCTTATTTAGGAAATGGGACAGGTGGCCTTTTAAGGCAGAGCACCAAATAAGGCAATTTGGGGGCTTGTTTCCTTTGCAGATGCACTGAATATTATTCTCTACCTTCCTGCTCCACAAAATACTTAGAACAATAGGAAAATACACTTCTTTTTCAATGAAGTGTACTTAGGATCTTATAATTTTGCCTTTTCAAGACCCATTAGTGACATGCATTCTCATAAGAATGTTACTTTTAACCCCACTAGGGTTCATCTAGAAAGATGGTGTGGTTATCACATTTATATTCTGTTTCTTTTGCTCTGAAGTCTGGTAGAAAGGCACTCCTGTGTGTTTGTCCGCTTCAAGTAGGATAGATGCTATCAGGGGCCAGCAGAGGTAGGTTTTGCTAATATGAGGACCCCATCTTCAGCACTTCATAAAGACATATCTCACATTTCTTTTATATTTTTTAGAACAAAATGAATTGTCAGAATCACCAGAGTAGTCAGGGATCATCCTATTTCACCCACTAGCAATTACCAGCAAAACAAAAGTGGTTATTTTTGTCTTTTAAACGGCATTTTCTTTGTGGACTCCCATAGAATTTTGAAGCTGACCACTAGGAGTAATTTGGCTCTCTAGCAAAGGTTTTGTTCAGTAATATTTCAATCACTCAAGCAGCTGACTAATTTCAATCGTTTGTATAACATTGTAGCAAACAATGAAATTATTTCATGCAAGTACAGAAAATACTAACTCTTTAGGTTTTCTTATTTGTCTCAATGTGGAAAATATTTCAGTAATAGTTTGTTAATGTATTTCTTTCCAATAATTAAAATATGAATATTTAACCATATAATTACATTTCATCCCAGTAAAGGGATTTATACGTGTAATTTCTACACATTTCTCGAAGCATGGAACACTCTGTGATCCTAGAGATGTGATCTTTTCCATAGCACTCAACTTGAAGCACATAAAAGATGTCTGTAGGATGCATCTAGACTATGGTTAGCCTGTAATGTGATGCTGAGCTAGATGGGCGTGTGGAGAAGGAAGTGTCGCTGAATGTGCCTGTCAATGGTCTGTTCAAGAGCACAGGCACGGTGCAGCCTCCTTCCTGCTTCTCTTGGTTGGGTGGCGGTGCTTGGGGGACTGCCCCTCTGCCTTCAGGAAGCCTTGGCCCTCTAGGAGAGCCCGCACAGATGGGCATGTGTTTGAAAAGGAACCCCTACATCCTTGTCTCAAAGCCCTTTTACCCTACTCTAAAAGCAGTACTGTATTTTTTTAGTGTTGGAACTGGCTGCTGCGCTGGCCACTGGCTACAGCTGAACAATCCTCCATTCAAATCAAGCGGCCCAAACCCAGATGCAGTGGAAAGTTGGGACGGCACACACAGAGGGAGGCCTCTCTGCCCTATACCGCACAGAGGGTGAGGGTTATGTCAGGCGCCCCAAAGATTCCAGAGGAAAGAATTCAGCAGAGTTCTTATACAGCATCTATTATACCAGTCTCACAAGGAGGATTTACAAACTGGAAGGAAGAAAAAGTTTACCTTACTAGCTTCCTTCTGCTGATGCCACCAGGGTCCGAGCCTCCCCAAGCCTCCCATAAGCCGGCAGCCTTAGTCTCTTCCTCGATTGGATGCCTCTTCAACCACGCCAGATTTTGTAGCACTAACATTTTGAAGTAAAGATCAAGATAAAGTGCTCCTTGTGAAGGAGCCAATGCAGGGCTGGAAAGAGAAGTTGAAGGAGGGTTTGTAAATGTGGCAAGGCAAGTTGCAGCAAGGTAAGAAGAGAATAGTAGAAGGAGAGTAAAAAAGGAGAGTCGGAACATGCTAATGAGTTTAAGTGTTTTCTAACAAACAGGATCTGTTTGGTTTCCTAGGAGCTGGTCTTGCCTGCCCATCTTGTAAACTGCCTTCCTACAGCAACACAACTCACGTACGCATACAAATACACTCCATTCTTTATCAACCTACACGAAGCTCAGCTGTATTGGTTTCTTAAAGCTGCCATAACCAACGATGAAAAACTAGGTGTCTTACAACAATGGAAATGTAATGCCTCAAATTCTAGAGCTTAGAAGTCCAAAATCAAGGTGCTGGCAAGATCAGGTGGTCTCTGACTGCCTTTGGAGGGAGTCTTTTCCTGCCTCTTCTAGCTTCTGGTGTTTGCCAACCATCCTCGGTAGGCTTTGACTTATAGATACATTGCTCCAATCACATGAACATCATCTCACTCTGTGTCTTCACAGCTTCTTCCCTGTGTACATGGTCTCTAAGTGCCCAAGTTCTCCCTTTAATAAGCATACTAGTCATACTGGTGTAGACCCACTCTAAGTGACCTCATTTTAACTTCATAACCTTTGTAAAAATCCTATTTCCCAACAACATCATGTTCCAAAATAATAAAAGGTTAGGACTTCAGTGTATCTTTTTTGGGTGATATAGTTCAAGCCAGATCAGACCCTTGTGTAGAACTTGTGATGCACCATTCCCATTGCTCTGTGCTTACCACCTCACAGGCAGCTGGCTGCAGCAGGGGAAGGAAGAGGAACCTCTCAGGGGAGATAAAACCGGAGGTCAGAGTCACAGGATGAGAGCCGTTTCTGCACCGCCAGAGGTATGCAGATACAGGTAGCAGGGAGGTGTGCATCCCTTGCCCCTTGAGAGCTCACCAGCATTGTCACGGGGATCCTTGGGGCCTGGTTCCAAGACCCTCTGCAGATACCAATATCTTCGAATGCTCAAGGCACTTATGATAAGTGATGAGTGATTTGCATATAACCTTGAAATCGTCCCATATACTTTAAATCATCTCTAGATACTTACAATCCCTGATGCAATGCATAGCCTGTGTGTAACTATAGTGTTTAGGGGGAAAGGAGAAAGAAAAAGTCTGTATATGTTTAGTGCGGATGAAATTTTGTTTTTCCAAATATTTTTGACTTAATGTTGGTTAAATTTGTAGATAAGAAACTTGGTGGATATAGAGGGCTAAATGCATTTTAACCAGGTCTGTGCCAGGCACTTCATAATTATTACGAGTCTAAAGAGTGGGATCATCCAGTTCCTTTTAACTTTGTTATTTCCTCAAACCCTTACTGAGGACCTTTGTCTGATGAGTGACTGTGGGTATTTCCTAGAAGAAAGTATCTCCTAGAACACATTCTTAATTTGTTCGAGAAGCCAAATAATCTCTCCAGTGATCACAACTAGTTAGAGCCAGAACTAGGAGTAGAATCCAATTTTATTGACTCCCACTCCAGTAGACTTTGCTCGTATGTTGCCTTCTTATTTGACTTTGACATTATAGTTGCAAGATGGAAATAAATTCAATTTTAGTTAACTCCAAGCAGAGCAGAAAGGAGAGTTGGCAAACCCTGCCTGGAAGTCTCCCCAGAGTCTTGCCACTTCCTAGTTATTTGCTCATGGGACAAAAACAGATTGCACACAGTGGAGAGTAATCTCTAAGTCTTGCACAAATAGCACTCTTTGCAGGGCTAGTGTAGAAGATGGAGTTGAATGGGTCCCAAGAACAAGTTTATTGAGTATTATCAATGGAGCAAATTAGTCCACTGATGGGGCTGGAATGAGACCTCTGGTATGGAATCCAATGTGCTGGAGACCAACAGAGGTCACGAGGATGGCCCTTGAGACAAGTAAGTCATCAACATCAAAATGTAAAAGCAGAAGTCAGTGGGAGACAGTTTCTTGAGAATCTAGTATGCTGTACTAAATAATTTAGACTTCGTCTTATGGACAGTAAAGACTCAAAGTTGACAGGAATGGCATGTTTCTATTAGGGGAAAGGGAGGTCTCCTGGGCTGAAGGGAACTTTGGCAGCACCAAGCCTCACCTTCCTCACCAATGCCTAATACTGGTGCAGAGTCTGCTCACCGACATCCTGTGTTAGCTTTCTGTTGCTAGGACAAAATACCTGACACCTGTAACTTAGAGGAGAGGTTCAGTTTGGCTCACAGTTTGAAAGATTTTAGCCCCGTGGTCGGTTGGCTCCAAAGCAGACCCATCGTGGCAGAAGGGCATGTTGTAGCAAAGCTACTCACATCATGGGAGCCGGGAAACAGAGTGGAGGAGAGAAGAGAGAAAGGAAGGGATATCCCCTCCAAAGACAAGCCCAGTAACCGCCAAGCCCTGCCTCCTTACAACACGTTCAGCTGTGAATTCATCGGCAGATTAATCTAGTGACAAAGTTAGCACTGCATCCTCTAATCAGTTCGCAAAAGCCCCACTGCTGCACACTTGGGTCACTTAGGGGATGTTTTTATCTAAACGTAACACAGCCCAAGCCCCATTTGGTTTCAGATTATGCTGCAGGCTCAGAAAGGCAGGAGCCCTTGATGGAGAGCTAAAGAACCACTTTACCTGTGGGAAACTCCAGTTCCACGGAGGAGAAAAGCCCCTGACAAGCTGTCGAGAGAGAGGCAGCAGGGGGGAGCCTCTGACAATTTAGGAAACCCCTTTCCCTCTCTTTGTCCTTCCCAGTCTGTGTCATTAATTTCCAGCTGTCTCCATAGCAAAGCCCAAAAAGCACGTTGGCATGTGTAGGGGAGTATTAGCTGGCGGAGCTGTTTGGAGCCATCAGTATATATATATATATATATTTAGTTTCATACACAAGTAGACACTAAGCAGTTAATGATGCCGCTTCCCCCGAGGTTAAAAGTAATAAGCTTCTTTGTGCCTCTCTGGTCTGACTTTTCAGGGGCAATTATGAAGGGGGAGGAGTCTTTATCCACATAATTTGCATGTTAATGTTTTTTTCTAAAAATACTCTCTGAGGAAAAAAAACACTTAAAAACATGCTTCAAGGGAGCAGCATTCCAATTTTTATGATCCAAATGCCAAGTAGTAAAAAAAAGAGAAATTGATTCATCGCAAATTAATTCCATTTAATATGTTTCAGATATTAATATAGAATGTGCAAGAAAATGTATACATACTTCAGGAAAAGAAAAGCTTGTATAAATATTTTAATACTAAATTTATTGAGACAGCATGAGATTAATACAAATTACCTTTGACTCTACAACTACAAGAGGCGCTCAGAGTGGTGGCCATCAGCTTCCAGACATTTATTAGTGCGGTGACCTGCTGCTTGGGTGACCTGGTCACTGAGATTGCTGCGCATGCATTTTCAGATTCTCTTCTAAGGGCTGGCAGTGTAGTGGGTTTTTTGTGATACACAACATTTTCTAGGGTCCCCCGTGCGCCAGGGTAACACCATCTCTTGAAAAAACATACTATATTTCTTTTCCTCAAGTGTGTATACATTTTTTGGTGGACTCTGTAGTTATATTTAGTTTCAGTTAAAATATCATACTCAAATGCTTATTAATCTCTGAATAGAATAAGGAAGTTCAAGAAGACATTCCTCTGAAATTTTGTTTTTCCCTTCTCTTCTTTTCCTTCCCCTCTGCTCCCTCCCCTCCCCTCCCCTCCTTCCCT
>PVJO010017218.1:0-39847 GCA_004026905.1 Hystrix cristata | reverse complement strand
AAAAGAGAGAGAGATAGTATTCAAAAGAGAGAACTAGATAGGGAAAAGGGGGATAAAGAAGAAGGTTAAAAGAAAAGTAAGATGAAAGGGGAAAAAATGGAAAAGTGTAACTATACTTGTTGCAAATAGGGAGGGGTGGGTGAATGGAAGGGAGGGGAGGGGAAGGGGGAAGAGGGGGGAAAACCAAGATGTATCATGTACAGGTACAAAATAACCATGTTGATTATGATCATTATGTATACAATGTACCAATACATGTTCTTGGTAAAAATTAAAAAAAAAAAAAGAAAAATATTGAGAAATGATAGATTAGATGAAAATGGAACTTCTTCAAAATTTCCTGGAAATTCCTTGAGTGGCCTGTGATGTATGGCTTTGGTACATTGGTAGATACTTGAACAATGGGGAGCCACCTAAGTAAAAGAAGGATAAAGGGAGATTCAAGCCGACTGGGCTTTGACGCCCTTGCTAGTAATAGCTTGACAGGGCCTTTAAAATGGTTCACCTGCAGTGTTTGTTCACTTGTGATTTTGTATTAACTGACTGTTAACTTAGTATCGCTTAACAGATTTGTTAGTGTTAGGAGGATCAAACAAGACAACAGACATTGCATCTTCTAGTGGTAAAGCATGGAGTATACTGGAGAGATTTTCAAATTTGTTCTTAAATATCCCTTACAATAATCCTTCACTAATATTTCCTTTTTTCTTTTTTTTTTCTGCCCACTGGTTTTTAAAAAATGTGTGGTGTGGGCTGAATTATTGGTAGAGAGGCTTTGTTAGGAGCTAAATGTATTGAAAATCCTTTCCAGTTGAATGTGTCAATCTCTGATTTCGATTTTGCTGCTTTATCATGTCTGTATATGGAAGTATTATATTTGCCCACTAAGGTGTCACTACCTACAGAGTTGTCCTTTGAGAACATTTTGTCCCCAAAATTTAAGGATTGAAAAGCAAGACTAAATGGAGGTTTAGGTGGAAGGTTCCTCTTTGGATCTGTCTCTATTATACGACCCCACACCTCAATAAACGGAGAGGCACCTGGTAGAACATAGCCTATTAATGGTATACTTAGACTACCACCTCAGCACTTGGCAAGTTTAATGTCAATGAATCAAATTACTCAAAAGGAAAATATTTAGGATAATTGGAGAAGTTAAAATAATAAATCTGAAATGTCTTAAAAAAAAAACACTTTCACTTTTTCTAGACCATTTTCTGGAAACCTGTATGTGATTCAAATGTGATAGTCTACATTGTAAATGAACAACATGTGTAAATATTGGAGGATGTGTCTGAACTAAACATGTTGCTTAGGGTATGTATGATTAATATTAAACAGCAACAAATTTTAAGTTTGCCATGCATAAAATTTTGGTAAATATGTACAATGATGCAACGTACGCTGTAGAATAGCTCTGTCACTTCAGAAAGCTCCTCTAATCCCAGCACTTAGGAGGCTGAGGCAGGAGGATCACCAGGAGTTCAAAGCCATCCTGAACTTCATAGTGAGACCTTGTCTAAGAAAAAAAGGAAAAAAGAAAAAACCCCAATGGTTCTAACATAATTATATCAACATAGTTTTTAGGTTAAAATGTTGTGTTTGTTCTTGATTTATAATTTTCCCTGTGAAACTTTATAGCTGTTCTCTGTTAATATTCTATAGAAATTTGACATCTAAGACAGTCATGGTTGGGAAAAATAACAGTACTCTGGCCATACTTCATGTTTCAAAGTGTTTGATATCTAGATAAGATTATGATAGTTACACCTACTGCACTTGGAAACTGGTGTAACTGACCTCCAGGGTGTTTGGCAACTGAGGCTTAGCAACCAAAGTCAAAAAAGATAACTGGGTTAAGAGGACAGCTGATATTTTGGCCTTGGCCCTCCAAAGTCAACAAGGACCCAGGACATGAGGGGACCTCTCTATAAGATTCTGCAACTCTGGGGAGTCACCCAACCTCTGGAGCAGGGAGACTGTTAGACCCCAGAGGACCAGAGTCAACCGGTGCATGGTGTACTAATAAAGGAGGATCACCAAAGAGGGAAATGATAGGAAGCCACAAGGTCAGGCGAAATTATGGTCCATCCTGGCAGATGTTATTGAGAGAGGAGCTAAGAGGCTCTGTACATGATCCCAAAAGTAACCCATGAGGAGCCTTAACTGATCTCGATACATACAATGAGAGATTAATTTTGATTAATACAAGTCTGTCTTAAATTTGGTTCTAAACACCCAGCAGAAAAGTACAACCAAAAAGATATAAAAAATAATGTAACATAGACTAGGTATACAAAGAGGGCTCCAATTACGGCACTGGCTCCTGCTGACAGTCTCCAGCTACACCTGTAGCTTATTGTTATTATGGTTCAGTGAGGCCAAAACCCCACAGTGACAGCTACAGAATCTCAGCAAAAATCTTTAAATTACTTAGCTGAAATTGTCCTTCAGAGCCACAGAGCCCTCAATCTTCTTATGGCTGAAACTAGAGGAACTTGCATGCTCATAAATAGAACTTGTCTTTAGCTCAGTAATTTACATCAGATAAAGAAAAAGGATATTAAAACAAAAAATACCAAAATTATAGATAACTTGCTAACCATGTAAAAAGTGAGACTATGTCTATTCCTGAAAAAATGTTACTTTTGTACCAACCAGTATACAATAGTGAGAATTGCAATACAAAAACTAATTGATTGTGCCTCTAAGATCTTCCAGTAATCACAGTAATACCTCAGTCCATGAACACATCTTTTTGGAAAAAAATCGGTATGCTAACAGAAGTATTTGGCAAAGTTTTACTTCCATTCACGAATTCCACAATGGGTAATGAACACAACTGCAGCCATCTTTCCTGCATGAACATGAATGCAGCCATCTTTCCTAGAATCATGAAACAAATTAGAGAGGAACCAAAGTGCCACTGTATCTGGGCTGTGGGGATCCTGGTCAGGGATCTGAAACGACATCCTGGTTACTTTCCCTTGTATGGCCCTTGTTAATGCTCCTTAGAGAGTTACTGTCTAGATTGTGCATACTTGATCTGCTAGTCACATTGGTTTCTCCCCATTCAGTAGCCTTAAAACTACACATGGTGCTGCAGATAGACCCACTGATAGAAGCTTCTCTTAGTTTTTAGTCAGAGTCCACAGAGAGACCTCACATGGTGGACTCTGACTGCTGCCCTGACAACTCCCCCTCTCAGCTGGAAGCAGTCAGATTGACCCACAGGCCTTCACCCCAGTGGCAGGGGTACCACTGTTGAGAGGAGACTGAGACCAGGAGATAGACAAACAATAGACCATCAGTATAGGAACCTGAGTAAACCAAAATAAACCTTGAGAAAATCAGAACACAAAGGGAAAGAGCCCTGTGTGCCCCAAGAAGCTAGAGGGAAGGGAATCAGGGGAGCAGGGACGGTATGTTCTCCTGATGTCAGAAGCCTAAAAAAATAATGACAACTGATTGTCTCAAAGGAAAAGGGCCTGGGTAAACCGAGATATGCCCTGGGAAGCTGGGGGTACAAGGAAACTACTCCTCCTGGCATCAGAAGCCTAGCTAAAAGTGGCAACAGCATTGCTTCATTTTCACACACCCACCAAAATATTCCATCAAGCTCTGTATATAAACCCTGAACTTGGGCACCTCCTCAGCCACCTCCCTTGGAGTCCCTCTTGGTTAGGAAGAGCTTTCCTTTGTTCTTGCTAACAAACTATACATGGTTTAGTCCCCACTGCTGTCTTGTTGGCTTCATTCTTCATTGTCCTCAGGACAAGAGTCCAGAGGGGAAAAATTGGTTACAATAGGAGACTCAGAAATGAGACCTCAAAACTAGGAAAATTGTGTATTATTATATATATGTATTATATATCTTCTTGATTTAATTTACCTTGCTGATCATCTTCATTTTGGAGAGCACTGGACATGAGGCTGATTTATTTTTTGTGTGTCCCCAAATTTGTTCTTGCTTTAATCCTGAAAACAGCAGGGTGTCTTCATATGCATAGACCATCTTAATAAAAATCACCATGTTGTAGACAGAACTTCCTCATCAGGAAAACTCCTGACTGGGATCATTGTATTGTATTTTCTTATTCTAACATTTATATTTTTTCACCGTTCACATTTATCTCTGAAATTTGTATGTTCTTTGCACTTGGTGCTATGATGGAATATGGAATACATATGTGTCTTTCATTTTCCTTTCCTCCTCTGCTTTGGACATAAAAAAGTGGTGTAAGAATAATTTTATTACAATTCATTTCAATTCTAAAAGGACTGTTTTAAAAAAAATTTGTATCAAGTCTAAAACCCTATTAATCATTTTACTTTTCAGTTTGGTACGTATTCACTTGTTAAAAGTTTTCAAGCTTCTAAATAATAGTTAATATACCAAGTTTCTTGGAGAAAAGAAAATAACTCTTGTGTTTTACGCTTTGTCTCTCCTGACACCACATTTTATTTTCTTAGGGGAGAGAGAAGTCTCCTGCAGTGGCAGTAATCCAGTAACAGAGGTTTTTAAATATCTCACTATGTTACCCACTAGTTTGCAGTAGTCATCATATTTAATTGGCACACCCGGAAGTGTGAACCAACCTCCCATACCCTCAAAGTCCCTTAGAGCTGGTAGGATGTTTTTGCTAGGCCTTCCAGAAGAACAGTGCAACATTTTTTTCTCAAGTAACTTGTGGTAGATACCTAGAATCCAAACTTGAATATTCACAGATGTTTAATGCTATTTTGGAAGATTGCCTTACCTTACAGCTAATCCTTTCTTATTTTCTGGTGAGAACTTTAGCCTGTGTTTATATTTGAGGCTATTCTTGTTCATTCTGATGCCCCAGAGGGTACCCAGTGATTAGTCCCCAAGGACAATTGTATCTGTCACTGGGTACCAGGGTCTTGCTTTGCCTCTCCTCAAAGTCTTTTTGTGTCTTCCTGTTGCCTCAGGGAACTCTCTGAATTGGTATAGTTTACTTTGTTTCCTCCTCCTCACTCCAGATTCAGGTGTGTACCCAGCATTCTTTCTCTAAAAACCTATGGCAACAGCTCGTGGGAAGACATTATTATAGCATGATTTTGAGTTGGGCACCTGGCTTCTTACTGTCTGCAAGACCCTGGGCCAGTTAATTAACCTCTCTGAGGCTGTGTTACTATTTATGTTAAGTAAGGATAATAACGGTACTTAGCTCCTAGAGTTAAGGAAAGGATTTAGTGAGGTAATCAATGTAAATTGCTTAGCCTTGTTCCTGCATATTTTAAGGTATTCAAAACAAACAAACAAACAAAAAAAAGCCATATTATTTGCAGTTTCCATCACTTAAGCTCTTCCATCATCTGCTCAGAATGATTCAATGCTTCATATGGGCCCTGAAGCTTCTCTCTAGAACCCCCATTCTTCTTCATCCTTTCCACCTTATCTTTGCTTTGCATTTCAAAGCTTTAATCAAGATTCTATGACTCTCCCTTGAACAGACTGTATCTATAGCACCCAGGTCCTCTGCTGGGTCTTAGCAGTATTTGTTGAGAGGAAAAAAAAAAAAATGGATGAAAATTAGTGTTCATTTCAAGCTGTCTTGGTTTTCTAATGCCTTAAGGGTGAGGATATAACTGGCACGACAAAATAGAACTTTAAAAGTTAGATTTTTTTTTTTCCTTTAGAGAAAAGGGGCTTCTCTAAACTTGTGTCTTGAAGCTGTAGTCTTTCTTTTTTCTTTCTTTCTTTCTTTCTTTCTTTCTTTCTTTCTTTCTTTCTCTCTCTTTCTTTCTCTCTCTCTCTTTCTTTCTTTTTTTTTTTGAGACCCTGAGTCAAAATATCTCATTATATTGTCCAGCTGTCCTCAAACTTGCAGTGATCCTCCTGCCTCAGCCTCCTAACTGCTGGGATTACAGGCTTGAGCCTGTATTTAAAAATATTTTAAATATTTTAAAAGAAATTTTAAGATTTCTTTGTCTCCTTTCTACTTAGTTTTCATTTCTTCTGTCCCACCACAGTTTCATTTTATTACCCCCTCCCCCACCTTTTTTTTTTTTTTAACTATGAAAGACCTTTGCACACATCGGGACATGGTGAGATGGTGACTTGTGGCAATATGAGGTCTCCCCATCTCCTCAGAGTTAGCTTTCAATAAAGCTTTTTCCCTTTTCATTGAAGCTGCCATATGTGTTCAGGGGTTTGAACAGACCTGAGCAGCCACGGCTTGTACCGATAAGGGTCTCTGCTCAGTTCTTCTCTTTTTCCAACCCCCTCCTGCATTGTCTGGCCTGCTGCTCTAGTTCTTATAACTGTAACTGTAGCCTTGTTAGCACTTTTAAGTGCAGGGAGAGGTGAAAAAATGTCTTTCTGAAATATGTAAAGTCCTGATGTTTCTCTACTTATGTAATTCAGGATATACTACTCCGAAATATGATACTTTGGCTATTGATAAATAGGCAGAAGAAGGAAGGTCACACTAGCTTTCCCTTGCCCTTCTGACCTAAGCAGGTCATTAGACCTTCATTTCAAATCTGCCCTCCCCGTGTGGAGAAACCGGAACAAAATCTGAGCAAACAGGTCTTCTTAAATTCTCCTTTGTTTATTGCCATTAGATTATACCATTATCCAATCATACTTCTCCTTGACCCCTTTTTTCTGTCAACCTAGCATTAAAAAATGCAAATTTCCCTACTTCTTTGGATTTCCATTTCCTTATGAAGACACCCATATCGTATAAAATTCAGTAAATAACTGTGCGTGCTCTTTTCTTATTACCTTGTCTTCTGAGGCAGGGACCTCAGCTGTGTACCCAGCTGTAGGAGAGGAGCTTGCACCCTGCTGTCCTTTAATATCCACGGTAATCATCTTGAGAAGCCCTGCACAGCATCATGGAGCTGTCAAAGTGGGTTGTGCTCTATGGAGTGTCATGTGTCGAAGACATAATGCACTGAGCTATTAAGAAGGTGATTTTATTCAGACGATTGCAAGAGGGAGTACATTCACCAATGCAGAACATCTTTGGAATATGAGGGAGCATGGGGGTTTTGGGAGGTGGGTAAGAAAGGGAATCCTGATAATGCATGGAGGCGGGATCTTATAAAAGTATGTGCAGCTGATCTATTAGCTATCCCTGCTTTCAGGGAACACAGAGCAGAGGGAGAATTCAACATTGTAGCATGATACTTCACTGGGATATCCAAAGCTACGGGTTAGATAAATCCCCTTCTGGGAAAGTCAGTATTGCCATAATATTTGAAAGTAGGGATAATATTTTTCATGAAACCTTGTACTGATATATTATGGCATGGTTATAAAATCTGCATTCAGTTTTAAGATATAACATTAAAATATTCTGCTACTTCTGTCTGCTTTCCTCTTCTTTCCCCCTCTGCTTTCCTTCTCCGAATGAAACAAATGTTAATTCTCTTTGCCTGTGTTACTTCCACGGAAAAGTGTGAGAAGTAGGAGTCTAGAGTATCTACAGCAAAGCTAAAAAATGTTGATACTATAGAAGTAGAAAGTATACTAGAGGCCAGGAATGGAAAGGGTAAAGAATACAGAAAGAAGGTGGATAATGGGTACCAAAATACAAGTGAGGACGAGCAATTGTGATGTTCTATAGCATGGTAGGGTAGCTATAGTCTTCAACAATTACTTATATATTTCAGAATAAGTGGAGGAGAAGAATTGATCACCACTCATTCATAAAAATGATATTTGAGAAGTCCTGAAGTATATGATTAGGGTGATGTTGCTATAATTGGACAAAGGGGATCAATGAAAGTTAGTAAGCTGAGATGGAATTTAACAGAATTATCTTTTGATTAAGAGTGGGAGATGAGGAGCCTCGTGGCTAACACTTGACCAATACTAGGATCCTGGAGCTGCCAAATTATGTTACCAAGTGCAAATTACCAGACTTCTTCTGGTTTCAATTTGCTGATCTACAAATTGGCATAATTATCTTCTAGTGTTGTGAAAATTAAACAACATAGTATGTTGCCTCAGTTTGTCCTTCTATAATAAAATATTAGACATTGGATACTTTATAAAATAAAATAAAGTTATTACTCAGTGCTAGAGGCTGGAAAGTCCAAAGGAAGAACCTCCATAATGAAAGGTAAAATAAGTGAGTGTGGGTAAGTTTGAGGGGCTTGATGCTGATGCTTAGAGACTTGAGGAGATGACCTGTCTAATGCTGTAGTGAAATTAAAGCACATGAAGGTGAAGAACAAGCTCCCCTCTTTATAATATGCTCGGTTATTAATGACTTTCAAGAGGCTTGTTATGAGTTTCAAATAGGCACTGTGGGGAATTTAAGAGACTCAAGAAGAAAGAAGTAAAAATTACTTCTTGAATACCAGTAAGCTCAGAGTTCGAGATGATCTCACGTTAGTGTCAGGGTGGCCTCCTTGTTAGAATTCATGCACATTTCACCACTATTTGCTTTTGAAAATGCTTTAGAGCACATCTAGTTTGCTGAGTTAGTGTTTCGTTTCAGGGCTGAGTTCCCTCGTGGTGGCAGCATGGCATAAGCCACAGAACGAACTGTGAATACTAATTGTATCCCCCTCTCAAGATTGTAGACTGATGTTTTATGGTCATGTGGAGTTTTTGCCCCATCTCCTGGGACTGAATGGAGACCTTCTCACTGAGCTACAGTACATTCCTAGGCCATGTTTCTTTTCTTTTGAGGCAAGGTCTTACTTTGTTGCCTAGGCCGAATTTGGAATTCTCCTGCCTCAGCCTCCCAGGGTGATGGGATTATAGCCATGTGCCTCCATTCCTGGCTTTCACTCCTTTTTTAAAAAATTAAAATTAAAAAAATAAAATTAAAAAAATAGCTGATAAAAAAATGTAATTGGAGGCTGAGACAGGAGAGTTACAGGTTTAAACCAAGCCTGGGTAACTTAACGGTTTCAGTGAGATCCTGTCTCAAAATTTTAAGCAAAGGATGGGATGTAGCTCAGAAAAGCCTCTGGGTCCTAGCCCCAGTATCCCCCCACCACCTCCAAAACAATTGAGAGCTTTCAGAAATACCATTTGGATTTTGGGCTTCCTTTGAAAGGTAGGCTGCTCTGGCTGCCCTGAGCCTACACATCATGCCTGAAAGCAGCTCCCGAGAGGCCAGCTCTGCTGCCTCAGGAAGATACTAGCTGCTCCAGTTAGCTGTGTTCTCACTCGTCCCCATTACGCCTACTTAGCCATTCACGTTCCTGGTCAGACCCCGACAGTCTTCCGTCTTTGCAACCACTTTGCAACCTTCCATCTTTGCTCCATCCTACATGGTTATCATTCAGGTTTGAGGTTGTTTCTGTATACTTTGATGTATAAACCCCGGCAAATCCCTTTACCCTGGATACGGAGAATTTAAATATATTCCCACGTCTCGTTACACTCCTCTAAGGTGAGACAGAGTTGTTTACACCTCAATGAGAAAAACAAATATATCATATCTATTAAATGCATTAACTTTATGGAGAAGTTAGATAGGAGAGAATTTTCGTGACACTTTATTCTTAACCTAAATCATAAGAAAAAGTTATTATAATTCTGCCATCTGTTCAAGTTTTTAATGCCATTTCGGTAAACCTAATGCTAATGCAAAATACATGCCTTAGCACTAATTAACCGAAAAATCTGTTTCATTCTTCTCAGATAATGAAAAAATATGTCAAGAACATGATTTCTTAAAGAAAATCTAATTTATGGCACTCAGTTAGGCTTTTAAACCACCCTTGCAATGTGCTCATGAACATAATCAGAAGAATAACAAAGAGCCACATCAAATATTCCCATTAGGAAAATCCCCATACGATGACCTTTAAACATTTACAATTGTAGTGCAGATTACTATTTCCACTTAAAGATTACTGTCCTTTCTGGCTGATGTAAGGTGTTTGTATTGATTTTTGCAGAGGGGAATGGTTTGGAGTGGCGAGCCAAGCAACACGGGGAGTTGTGTAAGGCTTCTATTGATTTAATGTCCAAGTCCAAATACCGCATGACTCCTCTAGAAGCCTAATTAACTGAAATATATGCTATTTGAGTATGTTCATATTAAATATCATTGCTCAATGACTTTTCAAACCCCGTAAGTTGTATTTTGTTATGGCAATGGAATGGATCTGGTTTCAGTATATTTTCTACTTCTCTCAGCATTTTAAACTTGCTTCACTGATTCTTCTGCCTCTGTTCTCTTGTGTATCCTATATCTTTGGTAGGTTATTTCCAAATTACCTTGGAAGAAACATCATTTTATTTGGCTACAAACCCACTTAAAAACCTTAAGTGATTCTTCATTTTCTATTAAATAAAAAAAAAAAATCTACATCTCTTATGGTCTTTACCGCTGGTCTTTCCAGGGACATTTCCCAGTGATCACTATGAACTCTTCATTTCAGGGAGGTTATTTTATTGAGTGTACCTCATTAAAGAATGGCGTCTCTTCTCTGCATGGGGTATTGGGACCCTTTGTTCTTGTTTTCTTGAATAATCAACTCATCCTCCAATGAGAAGCAAGTGGACAGATGATGTTGATAGCAGCAGTGTGTGCGGGGGGCAATATAGGAGAAAAAGAGAGAGAGATGTGTGAAAAGACAGCAGATGTAGCAAAATGTTAACCATTGATGAAAGGTATTCAGGTATTCATTGTACTCTCTGACAGTTTAGTAAAGGTTCAGACTATTTCAAAATACATAAAAACCTGGAAAAAAAAAAAAAGAAGTAGCTGAGATCAAAACAATCACTCCCAAATTTTTGCCAGTTTGGGGAACTATATCATTCAAATATATTTAAATATCGCTAATATTTACGGATTTCCTGTGCACTCTAGAGAGGTAGCACATTTTGTTCCAATATTTTATTTCATTAGTTTTTCCATTGCTGCTTCTCAAGGAAAAACTTTTTGGTCGATATGAAGTTGGGTTTAATGCTGTATTTATATTTAGGAAGAAATTATGGCTTCTTTGCTTTCTTGTTTCCATACTTAACAGTCCCACATTGAATGTCAGACGGTGGATTTTTGTCTAGAGATCCAGAGATGAATGTCATACAGTCTCTGTCCTTGAGAGGTCACAGGATTGGGGAAGTTCGACGACAAAGTCAGTGATATCAGAATACCTACCCTTCGAGCATACTTTTTAAAATATCCCCCAATGTATACTTCCATTACTTTGATCATTTGTACATTTGTGTTATTTCCTATAGTCTGATTCATCTTTGTTTTGCATCATGTATCTAACACAACACTGTAAACCATATTGCTGTTGCAAAATTATTTTTGGATTATACATTAATATGCTTGCATTCAGTTTTTTTGTTACAGCTGACGATTACATTAGATCCATATGGAAATACCTGACACAATTTTGGTGCTCACAAATGAACATTTTTTCTCTTTATTCCAGTTGGTGATCGTGGAAATAATTTTCCAGAGTTGGTTGGAATTTGGAACACAAGAGTTAATAAGCTCTGAGAGGGTTGGAGATTTAGCTCAGTGGTAGAGGGCTTGCCTAGCAAGTGCAAGGCCCAGAGTTCAATCCCCAGCACTCCCACCCCCCAAAAAAGCTCTAAGACACCATTACAAGCACAAGTCTCATACTATTCAGGGTGTATAGCGAAGTGGCCACATCTCTCTCACTTTTGTATTTGTTTTGTCTTTTGGATAGTTGGTGCCCAATAAATACTGATGGAATGAAGAAGTAGCAGAGCACTGAAATAGAAGCAAGATTTCCTTAGGTGGAAATGGGAAGGGAAAGAAGGTATGCCATACAGGCTGGATGTTTATTAATAGAAAAATTCTAAAACATTGGTAGTAAAATAAAGGTAGTTTTAGACACACCTACAAGATACCTGGATTTTTATCTTCTGTGAGCCACAAAGTGGTATACATACTCCCATGCATGTATTTTAGCACTTTAAGTTCAATTTAAAATGTAAGCTCTAGAACAGGAAAGATGGGGCTTTGAGTGTTGTTTTTTATCAGGGAACTAAGTATTTTCAATATTGTCTCCTTTGATTTCAAGTGTTGCTGATGATACCTTTTTGTTAGGGTGTTTGGGTTCTTGCTCAGAGTAACTTTTCACTTCACAGTGGTTAATAATGGCAGGTGTCCTTCACTCCCTGGATAGTGCCTCTGCAAGGAGAACCAATGTATTGTGTAAAACCAATACATCCCAGGGCTCCTTTACTCTGGAATATATAATAGTCACATGCTGCTGACCTCAAATGTAAAGGCCTTTGGTTGTTTTTTTTATGATTACTGTATCATGAGCTTTGTTGCCAGAAGGAAATACCATTGGAATAACTTAATCCAGTGAAAACTGTCTTTCCTCTCTACTGAATGAGGATCAAAAGAAGCATCTTTGTAAAATTGGTGTGGGTAAAGCATATGTAAAACTCACAAACAGGTAATAGGGTTTGTTGTGCATTTCCCAGGGGCTACTTCAAATCTCCACTGCTTGGGTACAGGGTGCTAAGCAATCATGAGATCCCTTGTTTTGGTTTTGATTATCTACTCACAAAGTTCACTAATTCCCTGAAAGTCTCGAGTTTTAATGAGGGACACAAATTCAAAGGATCTTGTTGAAGCTACTCATTTAGAAATTGCTACACACATAAAAAGTCATCACTCAGCAGTCAGCAAAACCTAGTCTCTCCATCGACTGACAATTGGATGGTCTTTCTTTTTTTTTAGAAGACTGTCCCCTGGAGTGGTGGGTAATTGCCAAGCCTGAAGAAGAAAA
This sequence comes from Hystrix cristata, assembly GCA_004026905.1. NCBI lineage: Eukaryota > Metazoa > Chordata > Mammalia > Rodentia > Hystricidae > Hystrix > Hystrix cristata. The sequence goes on along the minus strand of PVJO010017218.1, from coordinate 27,121 downwards.
TTATATTAAAAATGAAAAGAAGAAAATCACTTCATTGCAGCATAGTTACTCCAGAAATCTTCAAGTTAAATGGTAAAATTTAGTGGCACTCTTAAATGTCAGTGTAATTTAGTCCCATGCCCTAGAAATTCTAAGTTGTAATTGACCGTAATTATATAAATACCCACTAGTGGGAAAATATCTGTTTTGTAGGAGGCTTTACTGCTGCTGAACTTCTCTAGCAAGTCACTCATGACGTCAACAGCTGTTTTGTACTTTTTGGCTCAAGGGGTCCTTAGGAATCAACTTTCCTCTCTATTTGGCAGCAAATGGGCAACAAACGATACAACAACGCTCTTGAAGTGTCAGGATAGGAGGTAAAAAGTGGCTCTTTTAGTCATTGCTCAGGTTATTTTTATCTTGCCTTCTAGGATAATTTCACCAGCAAGTAACCAAAAAAGTGACCCATTCTAGCTTAAGCAGACAATGACATTTATTGACTTCAATAATTGAAAAGTACTATACCAGATTTAGGTTAGGTGTGGCTTTGTAGGGCATATACGCTCACACTCTCTTTCTTTTTTTTCTTTCTGTACTACCTACCCCCGCATGTGTGTGTGTGTGTGTGTGTGTGTGTGTGTGTGTGTGTGTATGTTAACTCTATATTTTTCATATTGTATTTAGTCTTCAGTTTCAAGAGAACTCTCCTATCATGGTATCATGGGCCTAAAATAATCCTTCCCAGCTCTAAACCTTCCTGGTTTCTCCACATTCATGTCCAACAGGAAAAGAAAAATACTCTTCCCATAACTGTTGAACAAAAACTCTTCATTCTTATTAGTTCGTAATCTCTGTCAAAACACCCAAGGGAGTGGGGTATACTAGTTGTCCCAAGTCAGAGCTGGGGCGCATCTCTAAAGTGGGGTGACAGCATTAACCTTCCCCAGAGCAGGCAGGCTTGTGAGGGAGAAGAAGGTGCTTCTTCCAAAAGAAATGCAAATACGAGCTTGTTGTCAATTGAGAAAATTGTATGTAATTTTATCTTCTCAAGCTTTAGAGTAATAGGTCTTACTTTCAACTTTTTGTTTTAAAAATTGCCAAGTACATGGAAGGTTTCCACAATAGAAAAATGAGCATCTTGGACAAGAGGCCAAAAATTGCTTTCTACCTTCTTTCCTCTTAGGGTTATGCAGGTGGGATGGGCTTTAGAATCCAATTGACATAAAACAGATAAACAAAAGAAAAACATACAAAATTATGTCTTATGAATTTTATGTAACACAGAAACTCTTAGAATAAAATTAAGACCCAAAGATTTTATACTGAACAAGAAAGACATTTGTGGAAAAGTAGCTGAACTATGTGGGGGAGTTTAACAGGATGACAGAATTACTTTAAACAAGTATATTTATATGGAATTATCTTGGTCTTAACATTCTACCCTTTAAAAAATAGGGTTTTTTTCTCCTGCTTTCAAGAAGACAGGGGGAGAATCAGGATGCCTTTCTCATATCTGCTGCTTTTTAAGCCCTTTTAACTCAAAATAATCTTTAGGCCAAAGTGGCATATTTAAGGATGCCATGTTCTGCCACCCTTGACTGAACATGAACCATTTAGAATGAACAATAGTTAACAATTTTTAACACCCTAAATGGCAAGCTATATTATTTTTCATACCCAATCTTGACAAATTTCTCAGAATTTCTTCAAATGAAGATTTTTTAAAAGTTCAATACTTTAGAATTCCTATGGAAACTAAATGTCATTTCTGTGGTGCTGTGTCCTTTACCTGCCTTCCTTCTTTTGTTCTCTTTGTGAATACAGCCAAGCATTATTTTATTTTTCCAACAAACTGTCTCCTATACCCTGAAGGGAATAAGATTAAATGCAGAGTTGCATTCCCGTAGCAAGGTGAGTGCTTCTTATTAAAGAGATCCCTAGTTGATCTCTTCAATGCAATTCCCTGATAATGTGAAACTTCTGAATTATTTATTATCTCATATTAGATCAAGAGTATTATTTCTGAACCTAAATTTATTACCTGCAAATCAGCTCTTCAAAGTTCCCTGTACCAAAGAATAAACCGTGAAAATAGATTTTGAATTCTTTGTGGGGGGAGCAAACTAAAATTATTTATTTTGAGGCCTTTTAACTGATAGATGGCTTCAAATGCCTGCTAAGAAGCATACACAGAAGAATTGCAGTTTCTAGACATGGCTGTAAGTAATTCTCTAGTCCAGTGAAATTTTACATGTGGTAATGAACTCTAAAACCTTGCATATTAAGTCTTGTTCCCTGTTTTAATCATTCTATGTGGTATTAAAAAACAAAAGAACAACTGGATTTCCCCTTTTGTATTAAGTTGTAGTTAATAACAAAAGGGGTTAACATTTCTTAAGCCCTTACTATGAGGTAAGTACTTCACTAGGCCCCGAACTACTTTCTAAAATTTAAATTTCACAGTGACCCAGTGGACTAGATGCCAATGTTTCTCCCATTTTATGAATAAGGAAACTGAAGCATAAGGTCAGGGAGGTGGGACATGAGGACACATGGGTAGGAACCTACATTACTGTGAAGTACTAAGGATGCAATGCTTAAACATTTGTCTAAAGGTGAACAAGTGAGGCAATCGAGAACCAGAGGCTGGGAGCTAATGGTTATTCTGACCATTTAAAATGAGACCACCACTGTTTTCAAATATGAATGCCAAGATAGTTGCTTTTTTAAACCTGAGTTTTTTCAGGACAGCAAAGCTTTTTAAAGTCTGTGTGTATATTTTTATTAGACTTTATTTTTTAGAGAAGTTTTAGGTTTACAGCAATATTGAATAGAAGGTAGTGATTTCCCAAAAACCTTCCTGGCTCTGTATATGTACATTTTATGTGACAAAAAAGAAAATTACTGGACAATGAATGCAGCATCGGTTCATTTGTATATGATGAATAACTGAGATCCACATGATCGATGTGGCCCCCGTGATCAACATCACTCACCATAGTGGTACATTTGTTGCAATTGATGAATCTACATTGTCATGTTATGATTAGCCCAAGTCAAGAATTTGCGTGATTGTTTGCTCCTGGTTTGCAGTCTATAGGTTTGGATGACTATAGTGACATGTGTCTATTATTCTTAGTAACATAGTGAATGGTTTCACTGCTCTGAAAATAGTCTGTTTTACCCACATATTTTTATACCATTTAAGTCATTCTAACCTCATCATATTTACTACTATTTAGAAACTCATTTCCAAACCCCAGTAAGAGAAGCAGGACTATTTGGCAGGTCAAGAATTTGCCTCAACTTTAGCAAAGACTGTTGTAGATATGTAGAGGATGTAGACTGTGTAGAGGATGTCAGTGATTTATAATTGCTGAGTAGCAACCAAAGCTGAAGATAAAGCAGCTCACATTAAAGATCAGTAAATGTAATGCAGCCGACTGAACACAGAGCTTGAACTGCATTCAAGAGGTGATACTTTGGAGATAGTTACCCTCATCCTTAAAATTTCTTCTGCAGGTCAGTCTGTGATTTTTGGCACTGGACAGAACTGTGCCTAATACTCACCTTCTGCCTTTCAGCCACCTGCTTTGCCTAATTAAAGACTCCCATTTTCTGCTCTGCCAACCCCAGGATTTGCAAACAAAATCTACAAGACATTTTCTATGAATGTTAAAAAAAGCTATGAGCCATTTACATGTCTGTTTGTCAAGTGAAAGAAAGATATTCTTCCTCTTACCCTGTTTTTTCCTGCCATAGCAAGAGGATTTTTGTGATGCTCTTCCCCCTCTGGAGGGGGAAAAAACACTATTGAAATAGTTTGATTTTTCCCTTTTAAAGATAACTACTTAACTGGGTGTGGTGATGCAAGCAAATCCCACACTCAAGAGGCTGAGGCAGAAGGATTATGAGAGCTCAAGGCCAACCTGGGTGACAGTGAGTTCAAGGCCAGCTTGAACTGTGTAGGAAGACCCTGTCTCAGAGAGAGAGAGAGAGAGAGAGAGAGAGAGAGAGAGAGAGAGAGAGAGAGCTATTTAGATATTTTTGATGGAGGTATACTTTTTATTTTATAGTGTAATTGTTCTAAAAGTAGTTCATCTCCTACCTTTTAAAATTTTCTGTTTCTCTCCATTTTCATTCGTCCTCTGCTTTCCCCTATCACTGCAATGCCTCTTAGCTGGTCTGTTGGATTTCACACTTACCTATTTTCTAGAGCACTGTCAAGGTAAACTACAAAAATTACAATATAAAAATAAACATTTTTAAGCTCTAAATTATGGAGCAAAAAAATGTTTTTTAGCATGCGCACACAAATATAAGAAAATCTTTTTTTAAAATTTCTTGTCTTTAATCTTAGTTTTTCATTGTGTGAAGATGAATTGATGGTGAATTTGTTGTCTCATAATTTGCTTTTTGTAACATAGAATGTAATGCATGCTGACATTTTATTTCTATTTGATTCATTAATTAATTTTGAGATGGGTTCTTACTGTGTTACCCACACTGGCCTGGAACATCTGAGGTCAACTGGACCTCCTGCCTCTCTCTCCTAAGTATCTGGGACTATAGCACCCACCACCACACCTTTATCTTACAGAGTTTTATTCAGTCCTTAATGGTTGTATAATAGTTCATTGTATAGTTGTACCATAATTTCTTGATCAATTCACACTACTGAAATTTATATCTTCTCTATTTTTTCCTAATACTAAAGCATTTCTGTAACAGATATCTTTGTACATAAAGTTTTGCCCAGATGTAGTTGTTTCAGAGGACTATTGGCTAGAATTAGAAAATATGAATCAAATATTGGAAACATAATACAGATTGTTCACTTATTGTCACAAATAGTTGTGTTATCTTCCTCATCACTAGTTTCTTCTTTCACGTATCAAAAAGTGTTTTCCCTGTAACACAGTAAATTAAAAATAATTTCTCAGTGAAATTATAATGTTCAGTCAATCCGTTGTTGTGGTGGTTGGTTACTGGTCATTTGTATTTCTAAGGTTATAAAGTAATAATGACCGACTGTACTGAATATTGAGCCTGAAGTTCAGAACACAGATGGGTCAACTGTTTTGAGAATTTTTCTAGCCACCCTTGTAAGCTGAGGCGGGTGCGGGCTCTCTAACCAAAGACTTGTGCGTGGATGATTAACAATATGTACATTCAAGGATTTCCTAGTACATTGCAATATAAAATTATTATCTGCAAGGAAATTGAAAGTGAGGCAACCTCATGATAATCTTTGATGTAAAATATGTTTTGGTCCTGATTTATGGTGGTTATTTTCATTATATTCATTAGTGAAGCTCATGACTTCTTGGATTCATATCCATATTCTCTATCCTAGGGGATCTTACCACTGGTATAGGCTGTATTTCTGTCAACCGTAGTGGATTAGTTGCAGTTTTTACCTTTTAATTAAACAGCTGCTGCCGCTAAACACAATTTTAAATTATTTAATAGTCCATATTACTTTAGTCAATTCACACTGCTTTGAATTTTTTAATTATATGCAGCTATACATTTTTTATGATACAGCTTTCCTAAAAATGAGTTAATAGACAGCAGTATTTTGTTCCTTTGAAAAGTCAGGAAGATATTAACGTATTTTAAAATAATTATAACCGAAATTAAAGGCTTAGCTGATCAATTATAAGATCTCTGCTTTAAAAAATGTAAAATATACAGAATTTCAAGCACAACTCATTCAAAATGGAGTTTTGACTTGTTCGTTGTCTCTGTCTCATAAACAAACAGTAAGTGTGGTAAATACTGTTGTGCACAATTCAGAGTACTGGAGAGAATCTTTAAAATCATACTTTTCATTGTGGTTTCGTTTTAGAAACTTGTCGCTTTACAATTTTGTGGCTTTTTGGGCAACAGAGTTTCTTTAGGTGATGCTGTCATTTAGAAGCAAAAATCAGTCAGTCCGAGAGCTATTTACTGTTAATCAACATGAATTTTTGTGAGGGCCCGTGATTATGTAGTTACATTATTCTGAGTCATATTCAGAGGTATTACATAAATTTTTAGTTTCAATAAGTTTAAATGAATAATTCAATAGAGGCTTGAAGATTATAGATAGTGAGTAATTATTTTTAGAAAGTGACAATGGTATGACCTTTCTTCTCATCTTTATCTTTTTCTAAATGGAAATTCCATCCCCTTCTCTGTATATTCACACATGTATATGTTGTATATGTCTGTGTATACATGGCTCTGTGTATGTGGGGTGTGTGTGTCTGTGTGTGTGTGTGTGTGCATGTGTATAGATATATATACGGAGGATAATTCCATTTTGTGCTTTTGTAGAGTGAAAAATGACATGGTGTGAAACTGAAGTATTGAATATTAGAGTGAGCAGCTGAAAATATATCAGATTGTATTTTTACTCTCAAACTGCCAGAGGATCCCTGTGATTAGAGTTGCTACCTTTGGCATGACAGGAATTAGTATCTTTAACTTCAGCCTTTGATTGAGTTTCCGTAATTGGTGGAAGTAAAGGGAAATAGCATAGGGCCTGCCTGAGTTTTTTCGACTATCCAAACCATCCAACAGGGCATAGATGATGAAAATTGTCAGAGTTCCTAGAATAAATTATTTCACTTGCAGAATGAATGACTCTGTAGAGTGTTATTTACAGTACATCTTGTTCTTTGTGTCTGCTCTGTGTTGACATCATGTTGATTCTTATCTCCCTTACCATCTTAAGTATAAAAACAAAGTTTATTATAAAACTGGGTGGCAGAATATTACTTTAAAATAACACAAAGCATTGCCTGACACCATTGTAGGGCTACATCTTCACAGTGTGAGAAGATGGTTATCATTCCTCACAGTTATAGATGTTACCCTGGTTGAGATATCAGCCTCTGCCCATGACCTGACATTTATGGATTAAATAAGAGATGTTGCCTCTATCTTCTAAAAGTGTTTAGTAGGTTACAGCATCAGGTGGAATTTAGTCAAAGGACATAGTCACTTATTGAGATTAAAGCCATGATTTTTAACGTAGTCTATATGGTCTATACAAGTACATGTCGGGTCCTACCCCTCACCTTCCCTTAGCAAATAGTTCTTGAACACACTAATGTATTTGTCACTAGTGTCAAATTCTAAGGAGGAAACAATTTATCCCTGGGATTTTGTTGTTTTTATTTATTTGATTCTCCTTTTGTAATGTTAGCTTCATGAGTGCAGGAACCATGTAGGGTTTGTTCACTTGCAGAATGAATGACTATGTAATGTTTGTGGTGTGTGCCTTTTCACCATGTATGAGTACCACTTAACCAAGGAGTTCTCTGCATGAACAAATGAAGGTGTCTATCTGTTATCTTTAAATAATAGTAAAGATCAGGCTAAAAGCAGACCCCCCCAAAGCAAATAACCCATTGACTTATGGACAGTGTTGAACATGAGTGTCTTATAGCTAAGGTTTTAGTTTTTGACTAAATATTGACGTCACAGTGATAGAATGAGAAAACTGATTCAAGATCATTGTGGTACACTTAAAACTGTGCCTATTGATTTAAAGGCCTACTTTTCCTGATGTATTGATATGTGGACAAAAAGTAAGTAGATGGATCCTGGGGAGACATGTGATGTGTGCATGCGTGCGTGTGTGTGTGTGTGTGTGTGTGTGTGTTTTACATAGCCATGTGTAAATGTATATATTTCAACATATATGTCTATATCAGCAGGAGGAAGAATTAAGTGAACATACATGTCTGTGTCAGTGGGAGGAAGAATAGAAGTTTAAGCCACATTCTAGCTAACAAAAAGAAGGAAAAAGAAGTGTGGGCAAAAGGAGTCAGCCTGAGATTGAAAGATGTGGTCCATATTTCAGAGAGCCCTGTGCTTAGCTAAAAGAGAAGAATACAATCACTGAGGAGGAAGAGGTAAAGAAATATTAAAGTTATCTGACCAGCTGGCTTTGCCACCAGTCTCTCCTCTCTGCTCAGTGTTTCTCTAGATGCCGAAGCTGTAGTGGTGAAGAAAGCAATGCCTGTCTTCTCAAAACCTGGGGAGAGGCAAGCAATACACACATGAGTATATAACATGCCTGGCAGTAGTATGTACTCTGTAAAACAGTAAGTATTCAAATGAGTTTTGTGAAAATCAACTGAAAAAAGCATTTAAAGACTAAGAAATGATTTATGAGTGGAAGGTATAAAATTTGAAGTCCACATAATATGTTTTAGAGTTTTAAGTACATTTTCTCTGAAGATAATTAAAATATAGCTAATGTTTGAAATGTTTATCTACAGATAGGAAAAATCTACGAAATGATGTTGTAAGGATTTTTTTTTTGTTTGTTTTACTGATGTCCTCATATATAGTCTTACTCATATTGAGGGAGATGGAGAAAAGAAGAATGTGAAATAGGAAAATGTGAACTGTGTACATGCTTATTTTTTGTTGCTCCCTAATAGCAATAAGAATCTAATAAGTTTAATGTAATTTTAACATAATTACATATCCTGCTTTTATAGTAAATACAGTGTGATTTCCATTTTCCTAATAACTATGATCAAACATTTGGTTATTACCAAAATACTCCTCTATCTAAAAAGTAAGGACCATATTAAAATTATTTGGAAGACTAGCGAGTAACAATAAGAAATTAGGAAATTACTGAAAGTGACAGTGATCAAGAGAATGATAAAATACGGTTATAAGAGCCCCACTGCGTTCTGTTCTGTAGCAAGCCCTTTTTGTTTGTTTTCAAATATAAAAAGCAAAAGCAAGAAAAAGTAACTCCTACTTAGCTGTAAGTGCTTATAATTCTTCTCTTAGTAGATAAGAATAGGTGGTACTTATCTCGGGATGGAATCAACTCTTTTAACTCTCTCCACATGATTCCCAGATTTCTGAGGACTCTCTTCTCTATCATTTCTCTCTCTTTTGCCTCTACTCTCATTTGTAATCTCTTAATGCCCTTTTTCAACCTTTATGGGGAAAGCAAAGACCTCTAATTAAAAGGAAGATGGCACCATGATATATAAATATTTCCTTGACCCTTCTAAATACCTGTAAATAAGTATGTTTGTATTAATTTCTACTTATTACTCAAAAATTAGGAGTATTTAAAACTCCTAAGAAGTCCAACCTTTTTGGTGTAAATGTAACTAAAATCATGAGGGAGAAAGAAGGCTTTACAGAATGCACCTGCACATCCAGTCCTATCATGTGGTAAGTTTTCTGTCTGTGAATTCTTTCGTATTTCCTTCTCATCAAATGAGAAATCAGAATCCCATTGCTATTACCAGAGGAGTAGTTTAAGAAAGAGAGCCTATGGACTAATAAGTACATATTTAAAATTCTTCAGAAAAGTGACTCCCAGTCCCACCCCGAAGAATTGCTACCACCACAGCCTAGTTTGAGTGTTTAAAATGTACTCACCATCCTAAGACTGTATAAAGGAATATTTGCTTCTGCATTCTTACAAATAAATCTACAAAGTGGAAAGAGGTGCCCCAAGTCTGGCAATGATTAGTTTCCTTAATTTCTCCTATCTGAGAAAACCCTGGCATATTTTAATCACTGTAAACGATTTTTCCCTCCAGAAGAAAGGATTTGTTTCCTATTTCTCTGTTTCTTTCCAAGCAGATGTAACCCTTGGGTCTGAGGGTGGCAAATAGGTTGTGAAGCAATTTACAAAGACATCATCACCATCCTCTTCCTGCTACTTGCCAGCTGTTTGGGACTTGGTTTCCACAAACACTGGAGCGCAGGTTGGGATCTACTTTCCCATCTCAATTATTGTGGAATTGGCTTCTCTCCCAAGTGCTCTACTTTTATTATCCCTCTTCTTTCTGTGTCTTTGTTCTATATATTTGAATTGGATAAAAATGAAATTATACTTGGACCAAATCAAAGGGCTCTTTTGTGGAATAGTTTATTTGTGCTTTCATGGTGTTTTCTCTCATAACGCCTATGCTCTAGCAATAGAGCACATTCCTATTGAAATTAAGGGTCATAATCCTGATATTGAAGTCTCTATTAGCTGCCTTGCATCTTGTGTAGCATATGTTTCAGACTGATCTTTTGCTCTGATGATGGAATTTAAAGGGTTTAGTTATCAGTCGGTTTATGTATTTTAAATTGCAAAGTGTAGCTTAATCACTGCGTAACTGGCTCTTAATATGTACCAGGAGCAGAAATATAAATTTGAAACAAAGGCCTCTTTCTTATTTTCTCAGTCTCTCCAGGTCTCTGATTTTCTAAAGGAATCAGAAAATAATCAAATGGCTTCTGATGACTGGAATCCATTTTGAATTTCCAGTAACAGGCTTTGACCTGCTGTGGTAGATAAATGGTTATTGATTCTGAAAATCAAACTTTGTGAACCAGAACTAGTAATTATAACATTTGCTTGCTTATAGAGTATTATGTAATTTTAAAAATCCGTTGTTTTATTTGATGTCTGTTGTTTTATTTAATCTTTAAGGATGGCATTCTTGTGAAGTGGGAGCCTAAGTGGCCAGCCTGTAGCCACGAGAGCAGTGAGAGAGGGAGAAGAGAGAACAGAGGGCTCCACTTCTGAGATATGCTGTGCGTAGACTTGACTTCCATTCTTGAAGCTAAATTGAAATCAGCTTATCCAAGTCTACCAATTAGTTAATCTGTGATTTCTCTCAGTAGTTAGCCTGCTTATTCATTAGGTGAGAACAGGGTGCTTTAGAGAAACGTTTGCTTACTAAAAATGTAGTGAAAATCCTAAGAACTCTAAAGCGACTTTACTTATTTTTCATGTCCAAAACAATAGGATACTTTTCAAATTATGTATTAATTGCTCATTCAGTTGGCAAATTCTAATAAAGGAGAAATAGGTATATGTTTCCTCCTTTTAGATTTTCCCATTTCCAAATATAAGTATGTGTAAGAAAAATTAAGGGTAGCAAAGTCAGAAAGTAGAGGCCTTACAAGTATGCCTCTCAAGTTAATGTGAACTCTTGCTCACAAATAACCATGCCTGGAATTTGCCACAGAGTCGAACAGACCCATGCTAAGTATGTACCTACTTAGAAAAATGGCAGGGACATTGCTAAATGTTTTCTTCAATTATCTGTGTAACTGCTTGGATCATGTTTCAGAAAATGGTTTTAATTTTCTTTACGGGATTATCATAATTGAAAAGGTCACAGGAATCAGTTCCATTACTAATGCATTTGTGCTTGCCAGGGCTCAGTCATGGGGAATCTCTCTGGTTTTCATATTCAATACTTTTCTTTTTTGCTTTGTTGGGTGATAAAGGAGAAAAAAAAAAGGGGGGTTGACACGAACGGGAAGTGAATCTAGTGCCAGCTGTTTTGTTGTTCCTCAGCTCTGATCTTTGCCTTTCCTGAACCTTGTCATCTGTCAGGAAAGGGAGAATGTTGGTACATTAAGGTCTTTAAAAATGAATCGATCATTTCATACTTTCAGAAATCGTATTCAGTAATCTTTAAAGTACTGTTCTCATGTAGGCGATAGCTTCAAGGTTCTGCATAACATATGCATATTGAAGTGTCTTAACCTTTTATTTCATGCTTTTAAACATTTTAGAAAGTGTTTTTTTCTGTTCATTTTTCTTGGTGCTGAAATGGTACCTTTTTTTTTTTTCTTCTTTTTTGCAGAACTAGTTGAATGCTCTGAAAGTTTTTTGTTTTTTTCTCACTACAGATTTTTGTTTGTAGTATTAGGGTAAATTTCTTAAACTAACAATAAAACTGTCGATTTATATACTTAATTTTGGCCAGGATAGAGACTTTAAATACTTAACATTATTAAATATTGCTAAGGTTTCATAAGTATAATAACCATCCTTATCTACTTTGTATTAATCTATACAGATTTTATTCTCTGACATTTTATGCCTTGGATATAAGTTCTGTGGAAAACCTAAAGAGCTCATTTTTTTTAAAAAAGGAAGGAGGTGTCCAGTGGAGTGTATATTTGGTGCTGATGTGCAAATTCTTGACATTTACCAGTATCTATTGAGCTATTCTTCCCAATTTTTTAATTAAAAAAAATATTTTAGAGATTTTTTTTGAGGGGGGCTGGGGACTTGCTCAGTGGTTAGAGTGCCTGCCTCACAAGCACAAGGCCCTGAGTTCGTTCCCTGGCACCAAAATATAAGTAAAATAAAGTAAAATTATTTTTAAAAAAAGATTTTTGGAGGGTGGTTGCTAGGGATTGAATTCAGGGCCTTATGCTTACTAGTCAAACGCTCTACTACAGAGCTAAATCCCTAACCCCAATTTAAAATGTTTTTTTTTAAAGTGTGTGTTTTCTAAAATAATAATTAGAGGAATCTTCACTTTTGACATAAATGATAATATTAAAAATCACAATTTTAGTCACCAAGAGACAATAGCAATCTGGACAACTTTCAGTTCAATACTACTATGATAGAGTTTCCTAATTCTGGAGTTACTTTCCGCTTTATGATATGGAGGAGAGATGGCGACACTTTGAGTAGCTAGCCTCAGTGTGGATACAAGCTTCTGACTCATGTGATGTTAAGAGGATTAAGCAAGTTATCTTGTATGAAGACACCAAAGTCTCTTCTTCCTGATGTTAAATAAGAATTGGATGTGAATTTATGTTTATGTAGCTAGGGTGTTTGCCAGGAGCAGCTGAGTAGGAAGGTAATAGTGTCTATGTGGTATGTTTCATTTCTGTGTGAATAGAGGCATTTTCATATTGGTTTAGGCCATATAGGAAATAGTTGATATTAACTATCAGATTGCCCCCTCCCCAAAAATGTAAACAAACTATTGGTGATGATATGGAGAAGCAAACAGTATCATAGCCCATATTTTGATAGATGACTTTGAATAATGATATACATTCAGAGGTTTGTAAGAGTAAAAGAAATTAATGTATTTTAGTTAATATGGGAATGATTAATAAACTATGACATACTCAAATATAGACTCCTAATACTAAAGAACTGTGAGGTATATTCTGTTCCAGCTCTATATGTGAGACATTGTTAATTAAAAGGAGAAATGTATAAAATTGTATGATTCCACATGCATACAAGAGTCCCTCCCAAACAACTCAAAATTTATATGTATAAGTTTATACCTAAATATACAGAAAAATGTCTGAAACTGATAACAATTGCCTTATGGGAGGGAAATTGATTAGGAGAGAATGGTAAGGCCAGGTTTTCAAGTTTTCTTACTTGGTTTGTATTTTGTATAGTGAAAATATTTTCACATAATATTGCATAACTAAAAAAAAAGAAGAAAACATACATGAACATCTCCATACACAAAGAAATCAACTAGTAATTAAAAATATATAAATATGTACTACTGCTTATGGGACCAGCAGGGATAAATTGTTCAGCAGAAGAAATCCCACCATGCCAGGACACTTCAACAACCTTTCATGATTAATGATTTAAAACTCTAAAAGTGCTTAAGACTAGACTGAAAAGGGAGTGGAAAATAAACTTTACTGGGGATGAATTGGTAGGGTAGTGCAGGAGAAATTGGACACAAAGAAGCTGAATTTTTATAATGCAAGACGTTGGGGACACAGATTCAAATGAGACCCCATCTTTTTCCTGAACTCCTTACGTAGGAGGTGGGCAAACATGCAATCCCAGTGCTTAGTGACTTAGTGAGATGCTATTTCAAAACAAAAATAAAAAGGGCTGGCTATGTAGCTCAATTCCCCAGCACCGCAAAAAACAACAAAAACAAAGAACAACCTAAATTTAGTCAGTATTCTTTCATGCATACATTTCTATTTCTGCAAAGATATGTAATGAAGCAAGCTCTGAAGGTGGTGTCTGCACAGTGGCCTGGGAATGTAAATGCTACTTGGATTTTTAAGATTAAGTAAAGCTATCTCAGAGCCTTGTAAGCCAGTGAGGGGGGGAAATCTTAAAAATCAATTTTGCAGCAACCGGGAACATCTGAAAGGAAATCAAACTTGCTTACTATGCTGACATAGTTTACACTAGCTGAGAACCTTAGAAATGACTTTTGAAGTCTAAGGTCTAGTAACAATAAGTGTAGCAAAATTTCTTTCTAGAAATGTAGCAGTCATAAAGTATTATATTCTTTCTGTGTGTCTTTAAACTATTGTATAGTTAGCGTTAGAATAGTGACTATGTGTACGTGTACATGCCTGTATGTGTATGTATTATATGTCATTTGAAAGAGACCTGCGTGTATTAAGTGCTCATTATTTGCATTAATCGCCTTATGCTGATAATATATTTAATTCAAAGAAAGTCCAGAGGTATTAACACGGATTCATACCACAGATAAGTAAATAGAAAAATACTATATACATAGAAAAAAACTTCCCTGGGCATTATTTCTTTCTTTGACGTTTTTGTGGTATGCATGAGACCTTAATTACTAGAGCTCATAGAAAATTCATTCGATGTCGCCATTGAAATCCTACTTTTATGCTAGGCACAGGAAGTATGCAAGTGAGTTAGGAAGATAAGGCTGTGGTTATGCGGAGCACATTAAACATTCTGGTGTGGCAGAAACACTGACAATAAATTTTTTTTGAAACAACATATTGAAGAAATAAAATGATTTCAAAAAGTGTTATGGTAAGTGTTATGGTAAGTGTTACGAAGGAAACAAAGCAAAAGGATGAAAGGAAAGAAGAAATTGGGAAGGAAGATGCTGTTAGATGGCATGTGGAAGGAGGCCTTTGTGAGGGTGATGGTGAGTGGACACCTGGAGGGGTGAACCAGCCATGAGTACATCTGGGAGGAAGCCCTGCAGGTAGGGGGAGAACACGCTGAAAAGCCCTGAAGAGGCAAAGAGCCTGGCATGGTGAATGCACAGGCCTGCTGCTGTAGTTGATAGTTAATGAGCAAAGCTGGGTAGTCAGGAAGGGGTGAGCAGAAATCAGGTCATAGAGGGCTAATTGGTGCAAGGTCTTATAATTTTATCCTAAGTAAAATAGGGAGTCATTTGGGTTATTAAATTTTTTAAGTATAAAAATTTCAAACAGACACAAAAAATAGAAAATAATACTAATTCCTGTTTACTATTACCCAGCTTCGCTAATTCTTAATTCATAGTCAGTCTTTATTTTATCTATGTGCTCTCCCCCACCATACCTTTCCCAGGTCACCACTACCACACTGATTTATTTGATGCAGGCAGTATGTAATTTTATTTATAAATATTTCATAACATAGCTGTGAAACATCAGAAGTGTTTTTAAAAACATAACCTTATATCTCTATCATATCTAAACTTTATAGTAATTCTCTAATGTCATCAAATATCCTGTCTCTTTTGGAATTTTAAACAGAGGAGTGACAGTATGTAATTTAAAGTTTAAAAAAGAACACTTCTGTCGATAGCACAGCTCGTAAAGGGGCAGGCATGAAAACTAGAAGACAAGTTTGGCATCAGGTGTGCACTGAACAGGATTTTAGAATGGAGATGGAGAGAAGTGGCCAGCTTGAGGGTATTCCTGGAGGCAGGACCGGCTGGCTCATCACAACTCAGATTTTGGTCTAAGAAACTCAATGAATATGGGAAATTTAAATACTGTAATTAGGACTTAAATAATAATTGAGATGGAGGAGATTTAAAGAGGAAAGATTTGGAAAGAAAAATTCTAAATTTCATTTTGGCCTTAATTTCACTTCTTTCTTTTTAATATAGGGTCTCACTGTGTAGTTCAAGCTGGCCTTGAACTCCTGTATAGCCCAGACTGGCCTTAGACTTGTTAAGTTGATATTGTCTTATCAATATATGCCTCAGACTCCTAAGTGCTACTATAACAAGGCTATGCCACTATGGCTGGTTACGTTAACTTCACCTTGAAAACAGAATGCATTTATCTAGTCAACATTAAACAGAAAAAAAAAGGTGATGATATGTATCCGTATTTATTGAGACTCCTTCAATTCCACTCAGTGATATATTGCTCAGGGGGTGTGATAATGAATGAAGAGTTGCTGTTCTTAAAATACTCATGGACTTACCTGACATCTATTCAGATCCACTTAACAGATAATTTTCACTGAGGTTGCTTTGAAAGATGAGGAAGGCTGGAGGAACTGGCTATCCGAAACACGTCCAGCACTCTATGCTGTGATTCAAGATTTGAATTCTGAGAGTGTATTTGTGCAGTATGGGAGAATGGATGGCAACAGGACTGGCTCCTCCAAACAAGCATGGCACCTACCTTTTTACTGTTAGTTCCTGTGCAATAATAAGTGATGCTTGCCCTTGAGTTGGTTTACCATCCGTTACTAGCATGTATAAGTTCAAGTATTAGAAATGCTCATTGTTATTTATTTCAGAATAGGTCCCTCCCTTCCTTCTACTTTTCTCTTCCCTCTTGTTTAGAAGGCTCAGCTCTGCTTTCACGACCTTCCCATTGATTGAATCAGACCCATCCAGGATAATCTTCCCTGATTTAAAATTAACTGATTAAAGACTTGCATTACATCTGCAAAATCCTTTCCCATCAACACCTATGTTAGTGTTTACTGAATAAGCGGGCACTGTAGCCTGCCAAGTTGAACACATCAATGTCCTCATTTTTTAATATGGCTAATAATACTTTATTGATAAGCTTGTCTGGGGGGAATTAAATGAATTAAAGAATGTAAATTGCTTAACATAGAAAATGTGCTCAATAACGGTAATTCTGTAAGATGGGAAAATATTAAATGACTGCCTTGTGACAAAAAGAGGATCTGTCAACACTCGATAATGTCTTGTTCAGGCACAGAAACTATACACAGAAGATTTCACAAGGTCAGGAGATGCTCAGGATCTCCCAGTGGTGCTAGATGTCAGGCTGTTGGTTACATGATAGAGGGTGGCCCCTGAGGACTGCATAATGTAGGCTCTGAGGTGCTAGTAATACTGTCTCTTTAGATCCAGGTGGTGTTTATGTGGAAGGGTTCAGATTGTAAAGCTTCACTGAATTTGTTATACTTAAAGAAAAATTCAGTATAACTAGATGATAGATACCAACTTTGTGTATGATATATTTGTATTGTTCTCTCTGTGTGTGTGTGTGTGTGTGTGTGTGTGTGTGTGTGTGTGTGTAGCTGGGAAGTCTGTGTCTATGGTCATAGGTCTACTTTTTAAAACTATTCAGTATCTATAATTCACATGCCAAAAAAAAAAACTACCTTTTGTAGAATTCAGGGGTTTTTAGTACCTTCAAAGGTCATGCAACCATCATCATTACTGTCTAATTCCACAACATTTTTATCTTCCTCCCAAAAAGCCCTGTACCATTAAGAAGTTTCTCCCATTCTTCTGTCTCCAAAGACCCTGACAACTGCTAATCTCCTTTCATTCTCTCTGGATTTGGCTATTCTGGATGGTTCACATAAACATGGTAATACTGAATGTCAGGGCCAGTGATTTCAAGCTTCACATTATATGGCTTCCAGTAATACATATGGGGTTCTGCCACATAGTGAGGATAAAACAAATTAAATACCTATGTTATTATTACTACCATTGTGAAGCACCTTCTAAAATGACATGGTCATCTGTTTGCTGTTTATTACTAGGCAAAATGTAAACAGGAGGAATTTTTTCCATTTTAAAAAGAAATTGGCACTTAAAAGAAAAATAAATGTAATATTTCCACTTCTGCTGTTATTAAACAAAACTGGTTTCTGGGGTATTTCCCATTTTGATTAGAAGTCACAAAAAAGAGGAAACAAAAATGGAGATTAGTCATGAAATAATGCAAACACAGCACTGTGTGAGTGTATATAAACTACCAGATTGTAGGAGTTGTGGGCCATGTCACTGATCCCCTTCATCCTGCGGATGAGGTGTCTTAGGCTCGAAGTCCATGCTGGTCCTCCTCAAAATGAGAAAACTAGTGAGTGCCTAATAATGTTTAATTCAAGGGCCTTGTAAGAAAATTTTGAACAATGATTCATGCTTTATCTTTGTGGGGGTAAATGTGGTATATATTAAAATGGGTTTAGCCGTGTTCTTCCTATTCCAAGAAATCACTGAACAATGACAGGTTAAAAAAAAAAGACATCACAGAATATGAAGGCATAACTTTCCAAGGGAAATGCAAATAATGGAAACATAACGCACCTGCATTAAAGTATCTATGTGGCCAGAGCGAGAAAACTTTCATTTTCTCACTTTCCTTTACTTGGGTAATGAAATACTTTCAGGTGTGGGAGGGTGATCCTGTGGGATCCCTACCTCTCTGTCAGGCAGAGTCGAGGTATTTGAGTTCTGAGATGTATGCCAAAAATTCTATAACATATGAAGCAGTCAAAGATGTTCATTTTATTAAGAATCTCCATAAATGTCATTTTCCAGAGTCAGTGCGGTTCTGTGAAACTGGTGGGTAGTATTTGGGGATTCCTTTGAATCACTGGTGGTCACGGCTCATTGCCCCAAGCCATCTTTCTAATATATGCTATGTTATGTGGTTTAGGCCAAGAAGAAAGCTTATCTTGGCTTTATTCCTCTACACGAATAGGGAGAATTTTGATTTGCTATGTACCTCTGAGCTCGTGTAGATTTTCTCATCATCCTAACTGCTAGTTTATTGAGATTAAGTGCTTTCTTATATCATTGCATAGAAAGGACTTTTGATTTTCTTTAAATTAAATTTGATTCAATTACCACGTTAGATAGATAAATGTTCTTGCCAGAGGAGAAGAAAAAGTCTCGTATTCAGATAGAGGGGTACAGGACAATAGAGAGGCAGTGTGATATCAGTGTCTACAGAGGAAAACCAGCACTTCCACAAGCAAAAGCTCTGAAAGATGATTATTTGATTCTCAGGTGCTTGCACAGACTCGCCTGCCCCCTGAGTCCCCATTCCGACTCTCCTTCCTCTGAAACCTCATCACTGGGGAAAATGAACTCTTACTTTTCCTGCGTGCTCCTTTCCAATATGGGCATTGTTGAGGTTTTAGTTTAGGCTAGAGGAGAGCGACTACAGGTATGTTAGTACAGTACAGACAGCACTGAGCCGAGCAGAGGAGACCTTTGCTGCAGGTGGCTGCTGGTCCTTCTTCACTGTGAGTAATTTCTCCCTGGTTGCTTTGGAGCTGTCCCACTGCCCCTGGCTGAATGACCTCATCCATGATTCAGCATTCGGTTTTATAAATGAGGTTCTGCCTCCCAGGTCCCGTGAGCATGGGGAACACACAGAAACATGGAAATGCCTTTTTCATTTAATTTGACCCATCTATGTATGCATCTGTTGACCAAAGTGCAGAAGTGGGGGGAAAGAAAGTCTTAGTCTGAGACAGACCAGAATAAACTGTCCTCAAGTCATCTGTGTCTTCCCCTTGTCCTATCATTGTCTCTGATTGAACTCGGTTTTGATGATCCCCAAATCACTGTTTTATAGAAGACAAATTCTATGTTAAATGCTTACTAACTATTGCTCTAGTATTTAACAGAGCATCCTTTCGGGGCAGTCAGCCCAGTCTCCTGCTCTTACTCGTCTCCCTTAGGACTTTAACTCCAGCCGTCATGAGCTGCACGACCTATTCACACTAGGCTGAGTTCTTTCTTGTAGCCGTCCTTTCTTCCCTTTACACCTGACAGATCCTCTTCAGCTTTCTCTCACCCCTCAAGTCACAGGCCTTTCTATATAGAGAGCTCCTCCTTGTCCTTTAGCCTGCTTTCTGGATTTCCTCCGTGCTAATTCCCCAGCACTCTGTATCCTGCATGCCTGTCAGCTCTCCCATGTGCAGTTCCACTGGCAATTGCTCCTTTGGAGGCAGGCTCTTCAAGGGTTGCCTTTTACCTTTGCATCCTGCTTCTCTTGTGTCTAGTGATACAGGGAAGTCCTCTGTAACAGTTTGCATGAAAGGATGAATGAAGGTAGACATTAAGAGAATATCTAGTTCAGTTTGTCAATATATAATTGATGACATCGTTGGATAAAGTATCTTACCGAGTACTTAGGACAGTGATGGTGAACTTATGGCACATGTGTTATTTGTTTTTAAGACTAAAATAATAAACATATGAGTTGTTTTTTCTGAACTAAAACTTCACCATTCAGGCTTAATCCTGGTGTTCGTACTCTGCAACAAATAAGTGGGGTTTGGGCTGCAGTTTGGGCCCTTGTCTCTGAAAGGTTCTCCATCACGGGTTTAGGGGATACCAAGATGAGTGGCGTCTCAGGCACACCACAGAGGAGCAGTATATGGTCTATGAACCGTTAAAGTTGGCATATAATCATTCCTGGAGGGGAGACTTAGGAACCATGCTATGGAAAGTCCAGTAATTGCACCTTCTTCAGGGAGAGGACTATTTAGCACTCATTCTTCCTGTACTAATGAAAAATCTGAAATTCCTGTTGAAAGAAGATTAAGGCACAGCTCTGCCACCATGGAGATGATGATAAGGATGACCATATAATGTGTTGTCCCCATGGGGACACTTTATTTATTTGTTTATTTCATCGGTTTTTTGGGGACAAGATCTCCCTACATAGTTCAGGCTGGCCTCAAATTCACAGTGGTCTTTCTGCCTCAGCCTTCTGAGTGCTGGAATTACAGGGATCCACCAAGAGGCCCAGCTGACACGAGGACACTGTAGAGAGTGATACTAAGCATGTCGGGATGGCGGGAGTAAGCTGGATCTTCCTGATGATGGTCTGGGGACTGAATTTAAGGTGAAACATTTTAAAGGCAGCATTTCAGAAGATCCTTTAAGAACAAGTGAAAGACCTCCACGAGGCCTACTATAGGTCTTGAAAGGAAGTTTCTACTTTCTTAAATGATTCTTGTCTGTACTTAATTATCTTATGCCTTTTTATTACCCAGAAATCATGCTAACACCTGTCATGTGACCGAATCACGCGTAAGGATCAGGTTGGGGCAGTTTTGACTTAAGAGGCAGCGTGCAGTGAGTCTTCAGACTGTGGGCTGTTCAAGCAGGACACTTGGGTTTTTCTCCTACCTGAATATTTCCCACATACTTTGGGAAGTCCGTTTCCTCTTCCTTCTGATAGAGAGGCATAAAATTTGTACTATTCCACAGGGAACTTGTTTTTTTTGAAGAAATAAATTTACCAAGAAAGTGGAGAGACAACCTACAGAATGGGAAAAATTTTTTTTCCAGCTACTCGTGACAGGACTAATATCTAGAATATATTAAAAAAAAAAAACTTTTAAAAAACAGACCCTCCCCCTTTAAAGACTCAATCAAAAAGATCAGTAACTGAAATGATAAAATCTTTGCAGAAGAAGTACAAATGATCAATAAATACATAAAAATGTTCAAAATCTCTGTCCATTAGAGAAAATGCAAATTAAAATGACACTGAGATTCCATCTTACACCAGAAAGAATGACTGTCGTCAAGAAGTCAGGTAATAACAAATGCTGTTGAGGATGCAGGGAAAAGGAATCCTTCTACATTGTTGGTGGGAATGTAAACTAGTACAACCACTGTGGAAGTCAGCATGGAGAGTCCTCAAAATCATGAAATTAGAAATTCCGGTCAGTCTAGCTATTTCCCTTCTAGATGTCTTCCTGAAAGAGCTAAAGACGTTATATTACAGTTATACATACATACCCATATTTACAGCAGCAAAACTCATAACAGCTAAATCTTGGAAGTGAGTTTACCAGCGGATGAGTGGATAAAGAAAATGTGGTATTTATACACAGTGGAATACTATCCCCCTCTACAAAAGGATAAATTTGAGTCATTTGTAGGAAAATAAATGTGCCTTGAGACTATAATGTTAAGTGAAATGAATCAAACACACAGTGTTAAATATCTCGTGTTTTTTCTTATATGGGAAACCCAAAATATAAATAATTTAAGGAGCAAAATAGGGGATAGACAGTAGGCAACAGGGGGATAAATCTTATGCAAATGAGAAGGGGATCTAGAGATGACAGGAGGGGGAAGGCAGGAAAGGAAGGGGAAATAAAAAGAAGTAAGGTGTGTTGTATATATGTACCAACTCCCTATGATGAATGCAATCATTATGTTCTACAAATGTGTACTAATAAGAATTATTGAAAAATTAATTTGTTGAAAGGTCTTAGCCTGATTACTGATAGGAATACAATAAAGATTTGCTGCTCTTATTAATTTTTATTGTATATTATTCACATTTTATATAGAATAGGAGGAAGTACTTGTCCACATTTGTTTAAAGTAACTAAGCTTAAACGCTTTCGATCACCACTCGGACATCAGGAGAGAAGGGAAAAGAGTAGAGCACAGAGCTGTGATTTCAGTGTGCTTTGAGAGTGAGGAAACGAGACCTGGGCACACCCAAGCCTGCTCTGTCTAACCTGCAAAAGTCCCAGGAGTCTCTTCTGGATGGTGAAACCCAAAGGTGCAGGCAGATCTCAGAGAATCTGCAGTGGTTCTAAGAAGGCAATTAGCACCTGTATCTGGGTGGAGACTTGGCAGGGCCTTTGAAGAAGCCCATGGCAGCCCGTAATTATGAAAATAAAAGCCTGATAGTATGAAAGACAGTGACTAGATTAGCGACACTTAAAATTACTGAATAGTGAAAAGGAAGGCTCAGCTTGTTTTTAGCAGTCTCTCAACAAGTTTGTTGCTTAGGAATATTGAAAGGAAGTCAGCTGCATATGTGCAGCTTTTACATTAGCAAATAAAAACTCTGACATGTGTGAGTTGATTATGCCTTGCAAATATGTTGTACGATGCAGTGGCTAAGAGAATGGGCTCTGGTGCCCCAGACCTGACTTGCTGCTCCCGCTCCCCTTCAGGAGCTTGTGACCTGAAACATGATGTGATCTCTCCAACCTCGGACCTCCCATGCAAAGTAGAGAGCGTACAAGTTCCTCCACAGATGGACATCGTAGTCAAGAAAGTGCTCAGCACAGGGGCTGGCTCAGAATGAGTCAAGCTGTCCTCATGGCCCTGCGTACTGGAGGGGGAGTCTGTACCCCTCTGGAAGGGTATCTCTCTTCACTTATAAGGGACTTTGCTCAAGCATTGGAAGAGATAGTTTTAGATGGAAAAAATATGTGTAAGTGCCTATGTGTACACAGGTTACGTATGTGTGTGTTTGTGTGTTTTAATAGGCAACGATTAAAGTGGTCCCAAAAACCCCATTATTTTACAAATACTGCTCTTTGGTGTGAGGCTACCGTAAAATATGGGGAGAAAAAATACTGAACACAAAATTTGTATATATGATATGCAAAAATAGCACAAACCATCCTGGAGGGTTGGAGAAAGATTAAAGTTTGTGTAATTTACAGGGAGGGATAGCAGGAAACCTTTTCCTTACCCTAGTAAGAGGACCTAGGACTGAATGATCATTTCTTGTGTTTTTAGATGAAATGTCAGCTGGCTGAATCAGATATTCCTAAGTTGGGTTTCCTTGATTATCTTGTGGCTGGAGCTGCTAAACTAGCAGGTTCAATTTTTCATGTCAGATAATTTTTTGAGTACTTACCACTTATCAGGATCTGTTCTGAATACAGAGAAGATAATAGGCAAGATAGAAAAAGCTGATCTCATAATGGAGCATAATTCTCTTTCCTTCTCTCTCCCTCCCCCCCTTTCTCTCTCTCTCTCTCTCTCTCTCTGTGTGTGTGTGTGTGTGTGTGTGTGTGTGTGTGTGTGCATGTACCCATATGCCTACATTTGAGTAGTGATAATAAAACTTCTTTTTTTTTTTTTGTGCTGGGGATTGAACTCAGGGCCTCGTACTTGCTAGGCAAGCACTGTAACCACTGAACTAAATCTGCAGCCATAAACTTTTTTTATAATAAACTACTTTTAAATACCAAGTCCAGTGGAAAAGCTTACACAGAGCAACGTGATAGTGAATAAGGGGAAATGGAGGCTCTTCTCGTAATAGGAAAATCTCTGACTTGAGATTTGAATAGAGATCTGGAGAAGGAGGAGGAACTAGTCATTAAAATATCTGAGGAAAAAAAAAATCTGAGGCAGAGTATTGCGGGCTGAAGGATATCAAGGATTTGGAATGATGAAGAGTTGATATGTTTTGTGTTTAACAAAGAGAGTGGCCCAAAGGAAGCTGTAGAGATAAATAGGCTGCCAGATCATGCAGGAGCCCTGTAGGCAATAACCAGGAGTTTACATTTTATTCTAGGTATCTATTGAAGCTGACGAGCCTTCTGAGATGCTCTGTTTTCACAGATTACTGTAAAAGTTGAGTGGGGAATGGACTTTAGCAGCCCAACATAGTGGCAGTTACCTGTTAGGGGACCCTTACGGTACCCAGGCAGGTAATGACTATTGCGTTCCTGTTATACTGAACTGCTGGTCTCCTGGTGAAGTTGTCTGCTATTAGTAGTTCATATGCTTGTCCACAACATTTGTCATAACATGTGCTGGGTTTGTTGAGGAAAGGGAACATAGCACCTACAGTGCAGGTATCTCTTCAACATTCCAATTTCATTTTGTTTCGATGTATATCTAACAGTGGAATTTCTGGCTCATGTGGTAGTTCGATTTTTAACTTTTTGAATAACCTCTATACTGTTTTCTATAATAACAGTATTAATTTTCATTCTCACTAATGTATAAGAGCTCCCCTTTCTCCACTTCTATACCAACATTTGCTATTTTTTGTCTTTTCAATAGTAGCTGTTTTAATCAGGTTAAAATGATATCTCGTGTGGCTTTGATTTACCTTTCTCTGATTATTTGGGATGTTGGATATTTTCATATATTTATCGATCACTTATGTGTCTTATTTTGAGAAATGGTTATTCAGAACTTTTACACAGTTTTAATAGGACAAATAAGTGGTTTACAATATTGTAAAGTCCCTTATGTACTCTGCATATTCACCCCTGTCAGATGCATAGTTTAAAAATATTTTGTCCATTATGTAGGTTATCTCTTCACTCTCTCAATGGATGAATCAATAAAGAAAACTTGGTATACAATATGAACTACTATTCCATCATAAAAAGGAGTAAAGTGTTGTCATGTGTGGCATTATGGAGGAACCCAGAGGACATCATTTTAAGTGAAATAAGCCAGTAAATATTCATGTAGAATCTAAAGCAGTTGATGTCATAGAAATCAAGAGTGGAATAGTGGTTGCCAGAGGCTTGGGATTGTGAGGGGGCAGTAGAGACAGAGGGAAGTCAGTCATCAGGTACTATGTTATAGTTAGACAAGAAGAATAAATTCTA
Organism: Hystrix cristata; assembly: GCA_004026905.1. Classification (NCBI taxonomy): domain Eukaryota; kingdom Metazoa; phylum Chordata; class Mammalia; order Rodentia; family Hystricidae; genus Hystrix; species Hystrix cristata. Next base: position 2,013 of record PVJO010017218.1, on the reverse strand, counting down.
GTGTTGTGTTGTACCACAGAGTCACTGTATAATCAACATTTATTATTGTAGTGAATATTTCAACATAGTTGGAAGAGAAGATTTTGAAAGTCTTTACCACAAAGAAATTATAAAATATATAAAGTGATGGATAGGTCAAATACCCTTATTTCATTATTATACATTGATCCAAAAACACACTGTATCCCCATAAATATTTATATGTCAATTAAAAGCTTTATATATATATATATACATGTATATGTAGACATATATGTATGTATATTTACATGTGTGTGTATATATATATGTATATATTACACACTAATTTTAGGAGATATTTTGCTTTCTATTTAGTGTTTAAGACCAGCTGAATACAAGTTATATAATTCTGAAGAGCTGAGAGGGTACATTAAGAATAATAAAGAGACTGGCTAAATGCTTTAGGCATAATAAACCAAATGTGTTATGTGTTATGGTTAATTCAGACTCCTAGCCCACCCTTTCAATATCAGCTGGAAGCAAAAGGATGCATGCTGTGAATATATATTGAAACAATCCACTAAGTTGCTCAGTGGCACTGGGTAATTGGGTATTACTCTGAATCCAGAAAGGCTTGGATGCAGCTACAATGAAATGGCATCTACTGTGGCATTTGTTTTCCAATAATACTGTGAAGTGCAGGTTCCAAATGTGAAACTGTGCTTCCTCATTCTGCACCCTGGCCTGGGGAAACAAGATTACTGGTACGACAATCCTTGAATCTGAGAAGGCTTTGTCCCCGGTTTAGCCACACCATCAACACAGCATTTGCTACCCAAGTTGTAAAGGTGATAGGAAATGTCATCTAAAATAAATAGCTTGCCTCTGGTAAAAACAAACAAACAAACAAAAAACCAAAACAAAATCTGTATTTTTACTTTTGCCCCTGAATATTTGAAAACTTGCTTACTATAGTAAATATGTTTTAATTGAATTTGCCTTAGGATTTATCACATATATCATTTTAAATAAAAGTTGAAGTATACTATTCATGCTAGTCTATTAACTGAGGTTTTTTTTATTAAGTAGTATCTTTTGGATATGATTCACCTAAGCTGAAGGTGGCAAAGCCAAATTCTTAGGAGGGGATGGGCAGGCAAAGGAAATGAGCAAAGGGCAGTAAATAGGAAATATCTGTAGGCGAAAGTATTTATACCTAGTTTTATCAGACTTGTTCTTCTGAAACAAGCTTGACATTTGGATTTTTATGTGACCACACCTCGACAATTTTTAAGTTATGTTTTAAAATTGTACAGGCCCAATTAATATTTAGTGTGAGACTACCCTTAAAAAGTATGTGGGGAGAAAAGTTAGTGAGTAAAAAATGGATGTATGTGATGCCCAGAAATACCATGAACCATACTGGAGAGCCCAAGAAAGACATGATTGTAGAACTCACCCGGGAGGGTACAGCCTCCAGTTTATCTCTGCCATGGATCTACATTATCATTATCTTACTCCAGCTACACATCGATCAGTTGTAGGTCTATATTCATGTTCATCACCTATTCTGCTTTGTAATTCTTTACTACTCTTGTGGGGAAATAAGCCTTTATAGCCAAGGGACTAGGGTATATGAGGAAGCCGAAAGGTTTTCCCTGGATGCAAGTATGGAAAACACAAGCAGGCACAGATCAGTTCAGTAACTGCGAGTTAACTGGGATGTTTAGAACTTAGGTAAGACAGATTCGGTTTGTAGAACACACGGAGTATGAAATTTTTTTATCACCTTTATGGTAATACTAAACTAAAATCACACAGGCAGATGGGGTCTCAGAGGGGACCTTGAAGTCTCAGCTCCCTTAGCTTCTGGATGATGCAAGAAGAAATGGAATGAAGGGGAGAAATACTTCCAACATGGAGGTATCATGTTCACATTTCTAAAAAAATACTGTCAGGTGATCATAGAACCTTCTAAGATATATTTTAAGTGATTTTCCCCTAAAATTTTGACTCTATTCTGTTTCTTACTCAGTAGTTTACATTTTAGTC
>PVJO010017217.1:0-39840 GCA_004026905.1 Hystrix cristata | reverse complement strand
AATGTAATTAACAATGACTATGATTTTGTGTCATAAAGAGAATAGTTAACCTTTTGTTAACTATTGTTATAGTTCTATGCTTCTTTCACTGGTAGAATTTACTTGCAGGAGTTCTGAACTCAGAGCCCCAATTCCTCGATATTTTTACCGAGCACCATCATGGAAAGCACCACTAAAGACGGATTTGGGATCATATCACATAATGCACAATTTGTATACAAACGAAAGACCAAAGACAAATAAATATGCAGTTTTAAAATGAAAAATTGATTAATATCAAAAATCTGGATGTTTATGTTTCATTATCTGTTTTCCATTACTAGTATCTCTTAGAGTACATAGACTTGATATTTCATTTCAATGCAAGCATAGGGTTTTTACAAATAGTTTACTGGGTGTTTACATAGTGTTTAAAACTGTATCCCTAAACAAGTGATGAGCTGCCTGTTTACATAGCATTTAAAACTGTATCCCTAAACAAGTGATGAGCTGCCTGTACTTGGTTCCTCTCAAGAAACATAATAATGCACCTTATTAAAATAATTACATGAACTTTAACCTGTGAATTTACATAACTGTACCCGATTCCTTCAAAATATACAATACAAATTATATTCAAAATCTGAGATAAAAAGTAATGTGTAGCATTGGCTAGGGAACATATAGCCTATATCCATAAGTCAAATTTCGTGACTTAACTTCATAGAGATTGAGTTGAATTTAAAAAGAATTTATTTCTTTATATTCATATCTTGATAGGGTAGAATCCTATTAATGAAAATATCAAATCATAAGGATAAACACATGTTAGTAAATTTTCTTCTCCAAGAAACCACAAGGAACATCAAGTATATCTTATCTTTTGCACTTATTTTATGTATAACCTTCCAATATCTAATGATTTTTTAATATAGCCTTCCCATATCTAAATGCTGTAATATGCAACCCCCTCAAACTTTTGATTTGGTGAATTTATACCTGCCATGTAATAAATAATCATCAATTTCTCTGGCTCTTTCTTCTGGAAGACTCTATAAATGCTTTTCTTTAAAGTTCTGTTCCTCACCCTCTCTCAAGTAACTTTACTCCGATATGATAATTACACATGGCACGCATCAATCAAAATAAATAAAAAATAAAATATTTAAACTTCGGTTAATGACAATAATATTCGATATCTCCTAATTTTAGAAGAAAGGCTGAAATAATTGCTATGTTTCTTTGTCATATGAGTTAGAATTATTTCAATATATTTCTGATTATTTTCCACATATGTCAAAAATAAGTATGTTTACCACTTAAATCCAAATTAATTAAATGTACCACATTTGTACTTTCCCTACAATTTTGCTGTGACGTTAATTACTGACCTGAAAGAAATTTTGAATCATATGTAAAAGTCCCTTTACATCATATGGCATATTTTCAGTTACACAAAACATTGTTATTTTAAAAGCATGATTTGCATAGTGTGATATGATTGCTCAAAAATGGTTGGGGAAAATGCCTGTGCTTTTTGGGACTGCACAGCATGGTATTTATGGTCAACAAAAATATTTTTAAGCTTGTTGCTTAGCAACCTGCATGCAAGGAAAAATTCGCATCAGCGCTTACAGAATCAGAGTTTATGATATTAAATTCTCAACAGTGTTTGATATTATTACTCTATAAGATGTTAACCAGTAACACTGACTCGACTAGCTTTCAAATTTCATTCGCAACTTTCAGTTTATTAATTTTTATATGAAAGTACAATAAAAATATAAATAAAACCTAAAAGAGGGGAAGATTAATTAACAAAGAATCTCATCCTCAAATGCAACACCATTGTATTACCCTTAAGGGAAATCACGCTGTGATCAAAATTATTGTGAAGATACTGTTTTTACCTCGTTTGGGGGGCCATGTGGTAAACAGTTTAAACTTGCGGAATGACACTAGTGAATTTCACGTGGAATAATTCAAAATGGAAAGACAAAAACAAAGATCTACATGTGTTTGGATACTGACTTCTTTTCTGTACTTTTTCATCCTATCTGGATAATTTGACATCTTACACATGCCTACTTGAACTCACCAAGGACACCAGTAGTATTGGTAAATACTAGCAATCAATCACTCATTATTTTTCTATCTGTTGTTAAAAAAAAAAGATCACAGGAGCCTACCAAAATAAGACAAACAATATTAAGCATTATTATGAAATTATTGTAGCTTGTACATTAATATTAACAGGTGATTTCTGTACATACAAATTATATTAACTTATTCCATTTGATTTTGCTACCTCTATTGTTTTTAATGCATTACTCTGATATGGGCAAGAAAGAAAGAAAGAAAAGAAAGAAAGAAAAGAAATGAAAGAAAGAAAAGAAAGAAAGGAAGGAAGGAAAGAAAAAAAGAAAGAAAGAATTACCAAATAAAATTCAATGATTATCTTCCTCTGTTTCTGTTGAGAAATCATTTGTAATGTTTTTGTTACTCTTTTGAAGATGAATAGTCTCTCCTCTCTTGCTACTTTTACAATTGCTTAATCATCTTTTTTACAGTTTCATTTTAACATGCTATGGTATGCTATTCTTTATATGTATTTAATTCCTAAGGTCGAAATTCTTCTTGAATATCTGTTAATATTTTAAATATTTATCTGAAAGGATGACGGCCAGTTTTTAAGCATTGATATCACCACAGACTTTACATTTTGTGGGCCTTCAAAAACATGTAGGATAGACCTTTTATTTCCATTCTTTTCTGTACTTTTCTACCTTTTATTTAGGTGTCTCGATTTGGATCTTTTCTATTTACATGGTTTACAATTTGCTAATCTGTCTTATTTTGGACCATTCTTTTGTTGAAAATCAAAGATTAATGTTTCCATGTAAACATTAATATGACACCTCATCTGCTTTTTATGTTCAAATAAAATAAAATACAACTAATAATTTTATTTCAAAATTTTATCAGAACTTAATTTAAATAGATTTTAGATGAAAGTAATCATAATGTGACATTTTATTACTAAAAGTATATACCATTTGGTAAAAGGAGTTGTCTTATGGTTAAATCATTTACTATCTTTTAAAAGTCAATTTCAAAGCAGTTTTAATGAAATTAAATGCATTTATTTTTTTCTGGAGAAAATTCTCTAAATATCATGAATTCTGTTCTTAGGATTTTATACAGTAGTTATTTAATATCACAATATACATCAAATTCCCAAGTGAAAATATTACAATTTCTACACTGATATTCTATGATCAAAGATAAACAAACCTTCACAAATATTATCATCATTCCACATTTGAATGTACATGTAGAAATGTCCTTAAAATATTTTGATTTTACAACCTTATGTAATTTTAATGAAATCGAACGTTTGAAAAGAACACTTAAATATATATTTCACTTGGGACTAACATGCTTTTTCTGTGATTCTGTAGACATCTTCAGATAACACAAAATGGCAGAAAAAAGTGAACCACAGACATGACGTTGGAATATAAAGTACTCACTAAATATGAGTCATTTTTTCCCTTAAAAGAATACAATGTCAACTTAATAATGGATCAAACAGCTTTCTCCCTTCAGTCGATAATAAAACAAAATATGTTTAGTTACTAAGAGGCAGAGGTGAATAATTTAAAACACATAAAACATATAATTTGTCTGTTGAGAAAAAGTGAAAAACAAAAGAATTACTTTTAAATTTTTTAGCAAACATTACAAATAGATTCAATCATTAGCTGAGTTAGTGAAATAAAAACAAGTTGGTCATCAGTCAACAAGCAAAGCACGGCCTCTTCACAACCTTCTGACACCCTGGGATGAAGACACAGTTGTCTTGCACTAAGCAGGTGATTATTGGTTGTGGAAATGATGATAATATCTCTGTTTTTTAAGTAAGAGTACCATTCCTACCATTTTGTTAATAGATTTAAATATTTTCATTTCCCATAATGTCCTTTAGCTATTCCAAATACAAGTTCTGATTTATATGTGATGCAGTCAGTGTGTACTTAGCATAATCTGCATCAAATCATATGCTATAAATTAATAAAAATATCCTTGTTATTATCAACTGGCCTTGCAAAACACTTCTGGGTCTGTTGTAATCAGTTACTATGATTCCACACAGAATGTAATACAAAAACCTAATTAATGTAAATTCACTCTATACATGAATTTATTCTTTAGTGTTCTTACAAATTTGCATTTCCACAGTTTTTTGTGACAGTATGTAACAAATAATCATCATATATGCCTAGATTAGAAAATCTTATATTTCATGAAGTACTTGTTATTCTCTAGAGTTGCTAAGTATTATATTTTTTCAATGTTTTTAAATTTTCAACTTTTAAATCAGCCAAATGAGCCAACATTAAATTGTGCATGTTCTTCTTTTAGATTCAACATTATCTTTTTCCCATATTTATGCTCTCTGTATATAAATACGTACATATGTGTATGTTTTATATGTATATTTATAGATAGAGATGCACTTTTCCTTTGGTAGAACCATTTGAATGCGAGTCCCACAGATTACATTTGCCTCTACTCATTATAGTTTGTACTTAGTAACAAGGCCATTCTTATGCGTAGTTAATACATAAATTGATAAAATACAATCACTTACATCTCCCTATTTGCTCCTATAATCCATATCTAGATTCTTTTTTAAATTACTGGTTAAATCAGAGATGATATCACTCATTTAGTTGTCATTTCTCTGTGGTCCTCTGTAATCAGAAGAAAAGCTGTAAATTACCTCGTATTCAGGACAAACCATAGATATATATTTTCCATGGGACAAGGAGCAACAGTACTGAGAAAGCTACACTTCCAAGGCTCAAATGCACAAAACATTTCATACACTGAATTTGAACCAATGAAATGAAGAAACATTTTCATCTCCACCACAAGACTATTATTCTCTACTAATAATCTATAGCAGTACTTTGTTGCAGAGGAGCTAAAGCATAGAGAGACCCTCCTTCTTTGGGATCAGGCTTGGAGGGTTTGTTGAAAACTGAGAAACTGAGAACGGAAGAACCACTGAAGAATGGAAGTCTCTGACGTCTTTGAGACCTCTGTAGGATCAAAAAAGCAGGATTTTCCCACCTAAGGAATTTAAGTGTGTGAATCTTCAAATACGAATAATAAAAAGCTGTACTAGCTCATCCATAAATTAAATGGATGCAACTTCTGTCATTACTTGCCAGGGGGAAAAATGCATACTATTTTGGGGGGTTAAATCCCATTACATCATTCTCTATAGTTCATTTGCATAACCAGCACACGACGTTATGATAAATACAAAACTAAAGGACAAAAACAATAAAAAGAAGCAGCAGCAGCAGCAACCCAAGAAATAAACAGCTAACAGAAACAGAACCTAGAATAACACAGACATGGGAAATGTCAGGCAGGGATTACATAATGATAAATAACATCTCATGGAATGGGCAAAGAACATATCTGAAGAAATGAAGAATTTAGTAAATACATCAGGGTATATAGAAGAGTAGAAAGGAAATAATAAAAATGAAAACAAGTCAGAGAGGGGATACATTTTTGAAGGGTTGTGTCAAAGGATTGGATACAACAGAGACATAATTTTAAAAATCGACATTTGTATGTTAAGAGGAGAAAGAGGTTAAAAAGAGGAGAGAACTTGAATTTTTTTGTCAATTCAGTAACATATTTAAATTTTTCCTCCTTCTTGAAATAACTAAAAATTACAATATATGTGGAACAAGGATTTTTGCACATTAGTGTAAATTAGGCCATGTCAGAGATCTTTGAAAGAGAGAAGAGAGATGACCAAAGCCTAATAATATCCCCAGCCTAAAGCCTAGGGTATCCTCATTCTTCAGAGAAAGAATTCAGAAACAAAGCAAAGCACAAGAGTTTGCCTGAGTAGAAGAGACAGAGCTGGTATGCTAGGGAGCACGAGGCAGACACAAAGTGCAGGTTAGGTACTAGCAAGGAGAGAAATGCAAGGAGGGGTGACTCAAGAAAAGTGTGTGGTCGGCCATGAATCTACTGCTGAGTGAAAACATTAATGCATGTGAAGAAACTACACAAAACCCAGGGGAGGGAGACAAGAAGCAATCAGAAAAGCTACCAAAGTGTCAGGAATCCCTAAAGTTTTTATATGACATTGTGAAAATAATCTTTTAATTCTTAGACACAGGATTTTATACTTAGAAGATGCTCAATAGTAAGACAAAATTAGTCTTAGAACACAGATTTCTGTAGCTCTGGCTTTAAAAAAAGACTCAAAATGTTAAACTGACTTCAAATAACAGTCAATAAAATAAAAGATCAAGCCTATTTAGAGGAAAACAAAAGTATGTAATATGCATCAAGATAAAACTCATCATGCTTGGCATGCAGTCGAATATTTACAGGAATGCAAAAAGAAAATATGACTCCTATTGACTAGATAGATCAACCCAATGAAACATAACAATATAACACCAATTAATAGGCTTAGTAGACGGGTGTTTCATAGTTTTTATAACTATAAGATATATATAAAAAACGTAAAGGAAAGTGTAGAAATATTAGAGAACTGAAAGCTATAAAAAAGGACCAAATTCAATGTCTGGAGTTAAAATCTAAACAACTTTTGAGATTGCACAAGTATTCAATGTTATTAGTAGTAAAACAGATACTGAAGAAGATAGGCTTTCTGAATCTGGTTTAAATTTTGAGCACTGAGCAATATCTCAAGTTAGATTACGTGAGGCTCACCCTCATCTGGGGGAGACCAATCTGCTTTATTCTCTCTACTAATTCAAATGCTAATCTCCAGAAACATCCCCGGACACCTAGACTAATGTTTAATACAATATGAGCTGATATGGGCACCTCATGTACTGAGCAACAACCAAAAATTACAATCCTAACACTATCTAGCCTACAAAATATATTTTAGAAATGAGAATAATAATCAATACTCCCTTAGATATGTAAGAGTTAAAAAATACTGCTGCCAGTGCATACACACTCTAAGACACGTGCAAGTGTCTTAGACACTGGGAAATGGAGCAGATCGAAATTTGGACCCACTCAAAGAAATGAAATATATTTATTGGGTGTAATATATATTGGGTGTAATATATATGGGGTGTAAATATATGGGTGACCATGAAAAAATGTTAAAAACCTCTTTAAATGACAATACAATATTTAAGGCAATAATTATAATAATGTGATATGGAGTTTAAACATATGTATAAGTAATATGAATGAACAATAAAAAGGACTGAGAAGGAAAAATGATAACATAGTACAATAATTTCTCATAGGTAAAGGTAAAACACTAAACTTAGAAAATAGAGAAATAGAAATGTAGGATTTGAAAGCCAAGAATTAGACTGACACAGTCAGATTTTGGTGTTATCATGTCGAATATTAAATTATAAAAACAAACAAACAAAACAGACTCACAAGCTTGAATACCGTATGGTATCCCTCATTTGGGTGAGGCAAAATACAAACAAAAGAAAATGGTAAACAATGGATACAAAGAGGCAAAGGATCAGACCTAAGCCAATAGACAAAGGGTCCAAGGGAACAAGAAGAGGACAAAGAGGGAGGGGAATGGGAATCCAGAGGAATAATGACATCCTACAAACAAGAACCTAATAAACCTAAATTTAAAACAGTGACACATACACTAGGTACTACAGTAACTTTATATAGTTGTGACTTAATGCTGCATCTATGTGGTTGTTTACACTGTTCATTGTTATAAGCAAAAGGCACAATGTATTGTGGTCCATAAGCTTGTGTAATGGCCTGTAAGTTTGTGTAATTTGGGATAAATTTTAATAAAAATCTATAAAAAAAAACCAGAATTCCAACATCAAATGAGAACACTTGTGAATATTCTGGATAAAAAAAAAAAAAAAAAACCTGGGTCAATCAATAACCATGCCTGAACACAGACAAAAACATGGAAATTGTCCAAACAACAAAAGTGATTCAACATTGCTTTGTGGAAAATAAAAATTAACCACTATAGAGTCTTTATGGATTCACATATTTGACTTCTATTGAATTTCCTACGCTGTGAATATAAATGTATTAACATCATAAAGCACAGACTTCCCTCATTACCTGTCAACATTTATTCCATAGCAAAGCCCAACTTTCTTAATCCCACCTCTAAAACTAATATGACTCCAAGTCCTTTAATCAATATTTCCAGACATCCTCTTACTAGAAGTCCCGATTTTTCTCTTGCTGTGCTTTTTCACTTGGTAAAATATGCACCAAACCTAACTCCTTCCACTAAAGACACTGAATTAGTTACCACTCTCCAGGGAAACAGAACAGAGATATTATAGGTAATTTACTAATAAAGCTACGAAGGCTAAGAAATCCCACCATCTTCCATCTGCAAACTACAGTACCAAGAGAGGCAGTGGAACAGTTACGGTCTGCTCAAAAGCCTGGTAACTAGGAAATTTGATGATGTATATCACAAGCACACACAATAATAAAAATGAAGTCCCTACAATAGCTCAACAACAAAAGCAAAAATTTAAAAAATTAATGAAAATCAAGCAACTAATTCAAAATAAGCCAAAAAATGAAAGAGGAAACAAAGATGAGAGAAATAGAAAACCACTGGCAAGATGTTTGGCTTACATTTAAACATATTAATAGTTACAGTAAGATAAGTAATCTAAGCATACAAACAAATATATTGTAGATTTGGAGAAAAAAGTCAAGACTCAGATACATGCTCCCTATACGGGGCTAATTTTTAAATTTATAAAGACAGATTAAAATGTAAATTCAGGCAAAGACAAGCCAAGTTAACACTAATTAAAGGAAAGCTGAATTGATCGTATTAATGTCATAACAAAGGGATTTCAAGTCAAATACTTTTAGCTAATGATGATAATTCTATAATTGTAAAGGTCACAATCATCAAAAGAACATTATAATACTAAATATTTATATACATGAACTACTTCAAAAATGAATAGACCTGTGAGAAGAAAGCGATTACACAATGATAGTCAGAGATTCAAGTAACTTTCTCAATAATTTTGACTTATTGGGACATATTTGTAATACACAATCATTACATTTCATTTATCCTGGGGAGTTGCTACATGTACATGACACTTCTTTTTTATAATCTCCCCCTCCCCTCCCTCCTCCTCCCTGCATTTTATATATACAATGTATATATATCTCACATTCTTTGTCAGGACTTGGTGCACGTACACAACACTTCATAATCCTTAACAGATACATTTTTAAAAATCTGACTTCCCTCCCTTCTCCTTCCCTCCATTTCTTGGTTCCCCTCCCAAATGCTAAAAATTCATTTCCCTCTTGCTATTTTCTATTGCTTATTTTTATTTAGTACTTTATATTTTGGGTTTCTCACATAACAGAAACCATGTGATATTTAAGCTTGTGTGTCTGGATCTTAGTTACTTTTCTTGTTGCCGAGACAAAATACCCAAAATCAAAAGTTAAAGGAGGAAAGGTTTATTTTGGCTCACAGTTTGTAGAAGTGTCAGTCCATAGTCAGCTGACTCCAAGGCAGGGTGGAAGGGCACATGGGCACCACGGAAGAGAAACAATCCAGGCAAGGCAGGCAAAAGACAGGAAAGCAGGAAGTAGCAGCAGCAGCCAATCAAGCCTGCTTCTATATTTCGTCCACTCTACCCACGCTTTGGGCAGTACCACCCACACTCAGAGTAGGGCACCCTTAATCCCAGCATCACACTCTTAGTCCCAGATCACACATTTTAGATCCAGCAACCCCCCCAAAAAAACAAAAAACAAACAACAACAACAAAAAATAAAGCCCTATGACCACGTAAGGTTTGGGGGAGACATATAGGTACAAGCCAGAACAATCTGATTTACTTCACTTAACATTATGATCTCAGTGTGTCAATAATTGACAGAATAGCTTAACAGAAAAACACTAAGCATATGGAAGACATAAGAAACAACATTAACCAACTTGCCTAACTGATATTTATAAAACACAGCCCAACAGCCACAGACATGTGCCGTTTTCTGGTATACCAAGAACATTTACAAATATGAATCATAATTTGGGATTTAAAATCATCGTGAGTAAATTTAAAGAGTTTTAAGTCATTTCAAGAAGGGATGAGTGGTTTCAGATCACAAATGGATGAAAACTATATATGATAGTATATAAAATACAATAATAGAGAACTATCTGAGAACTATCCAAATATTGGAAAAGTAAATAACTTGTTTCAGCTCCTACAGAGATATAAAGAGAGATGTGGCTTTTGAGTGAGTTGGAGGAGGCTTGAATCCACTTCTAACACTTCTGCAAACCTCATTTTGTCTCTTTTGCAAAATAAAGAAAATAGAACCAAGTTGAATTAGAATAAAATAAAATCCATGTGAAATATGTGATTCATATAGACACACATGTTCACTTCACATATTTCTCTGAAGAGTAATGGCCTTGTAGTCACTTAGTGCTCAAGGGTCTTTATAGAACATACAATGATATATAATGAGTGACTACATTTGTCAGTAAAAACAGTAACCAAACAAGAAACTGTAGTAAAGATATTAAAAATATGTGTAACTGAATGAAGATGAAAGCATTAAGATCAATAGCATGCTCTTAAAGCAGTTTAGAAGTTTAGAAAATCAAATGTTTAAATTGGAAAACAAAATTATAATTATATTGGTGACTCAGGCTTCCATCTTGAAAACTATAAATAAAACAGTAAAGTAAACATAAACAAGCAAAAAGCAATAATAAATGTAAGAGCAGAAATCAATGATACAAAAAGAAAAAAAATGAGGAAATAAATTATATTGGTTCTTTTAAAAGAGCAATATAATTAGCAAACTTCTAGCCATATCAGTGTGTATTTGTTACCTGTCTAGAGTCAATTGTTTGCAAGAAAGCAGATTTAATACAGGACATTTACACATTACAACATTCACACACACACAAGCCAAGTGCAGGAAGAGTGCGGAATGTCTCTCTATGCCCTGGAGACCCGAAAGATCCAACTGAGGACCGGGAGCCTACAGCAATGTCTCACGTAAGTCCTCGCTTGCACTAAAAGGAGAAAGAAGTCTATAAAGGAGACAGGGTATGACACTCACGGTGGAGATGAAGACCAGAGCTCCACTGAAGCAAGCCACGGCCAGGCCCCGAGCTCCTTCTGCGATGAGACCAGCCAAGTCTCCTTTGGGAAAACCAGCCACAACAGAGCTTCTGCCGGGAAACAGCTGACCGCTATCTTCAGCTCCCGTTCTCCTTTATATTGTGTCGGCAACAATCCTCAGGTGGATCCTCTACGCCCAGAACCACATCAACTCAGTCCACCTGGGCGTTCGTACTCAAATTGACCACAATAAGCCCACCACGCAGTGTATAAAACACTGAAGTATAAACATATATATGCACGCACACACACACAACCTAGGTCTTTCATCACACTCTATATAAAGATTAGTTCAGAGTAAATCATCTACATAAACGTATAAGCTCAAACTACAAAAGTCCTGACAGATGCCATATGAACTTATTTATGAGATACTTTAGGGAACTATTTTTGGATAGCATATAAATCAATAGCCATAAAATTTTAATTTCCTGGAAACTAAGAAATTCTGACCTTTCAATGACATGTTACAGGGAATGAAATTTGAGTATCAGAATCCAAGTAGCTATCTATGAAACATATATCTGGCTTTCTATACAAAATAGACTTAAAGAGACTTTCTAAAACTCAAAAATAAGAAAACAATCTAATAAAACATGAGATTCAAAAAACTCATGAAAAATATGACCAATGCTCACATTATAATATACTCAAATCATAGTCTGTAAGGTTAAGTAGAATAGAATACCATAGAGAGATACTGCCAAATCCTCACTACGATGAGTCAAGTTGAAAAAGTATACTGTCAGGCTGGAAGTGTTAGTATGTGTATATCTGAAGTCCCAGCTATTAGGGACTTTTCCTTCCCCTTCTCCTCCCCATCTTCCCCTCCACTTCCGTCTTCACTCACCCCAAGATCCTCTTCCCATTTTCAGAAAGCCCATTTGTATGATGTTAAGGCAAACTTAAACTACAGGATTAAAAATCGAATCAGTCGTGGGTACAGGCTGTTGTGAACATGGAGATGATTTTATGACTTCATACGTTTGTCAAAAATTGTTGAATAGCACAGTTTTAAATAGTGACTCTTTATCTAAATTATTCTTCAATAAGCTTGCTTTTATATTTTAGAAAATTAAGAAAAAGATGGTTATTGTTCCATGACTGTCACAACTAGCCTTCAAGAGATTAAGACATTAGCTAATATTATCTAAGTATTCTTATTAAGTAAATGATTTTACATTTGTATTGCATTTCTACAGTTTATTTATTTTTTTTTCTTTTAAAAGCCCATTCCTTTGTCAACTTCCTTTTCCTTCCTAAATGATGTACATTGTAGCAAGATTTCTATATATCAATTAAAAATAAATCAGTAAACTGCTAGTTTGTACAGAGTTCTACTTATATTTAGTCAAGGTAATTTCTGTGTAGTCAATAAAGCTAAAAATATTAATTTAAGAATATAAGACTGAAAATACATTTTTATCAATTGCACAAATATTTTACACACACAAATATTTCACACACACAAATACATATATACACATATAGACTTGTTTGAAAGGAATTTGTTGTTTAAATACTCATTATAGCAACATAAAGAATATTAAATTACTTGTTTCTCTGATATGAGAAACCATAAGTATAAATAAGGACGAAGGGGTAGAACAGATATTATGTTTAAAAAAAAAGAGAGAGAGAGATAGTATTCAAAAGAGAGAACTAGATAGGGAAAAGGGGGATGAAGAAGAAGGTTAAAAGAAAAGTAAGATGAAAGGGGAAAAAATGGTAAAGTGTACTACACTTGTTGCAAATACGGAGGGGTGGGTGAATGGAAGGGAGGGGAGGGGAAGGGGGGAAACCAAGATGTATCATGTACAGGTACAAAATAACCATGATGAATGTGATCATTATGTATACAATGTACCAATACATGTTCTTGGTAAAAATAAAAAAAAAAAACTTTAAAGAAAAATATGAAAATTCAAGTTATGAGCTCAGTATATTTGTAAGTCCATACCACTTTTAGAAATGTATCTCTGAGTTTATAGCAAATGAAAAATTCGCACTGCACATGAGATACATGTCAAGTCCGTTCTTTTAGGGAAGCACAGAATCTGTTTGTAGAAAACAAAGAATCTGCTTTTCCCTCATAAAAACTTGTGTGAGGAACTATTAATGAACCACATGCTTAGAATAAGCAGGGCTTGTTACTATATTCCTTAACAGAGATTAAGATGAAGAACAATTGGGTAATAATTACTTCTCAAGTAACCTATACTAATCCAAGGCATATTGTATATTATGCAGAGAGTTGAATAAAATAGACTCATCTAATAAATATTAATAAATGGGTTTTATCTCTGAACACTGTTTGAAAGAGTTACTAAATCTTGCATCCCAAACCTAGGGATAAAATGTTCCATTTTTTCAGGAAAATTTCAGGAAGAAAGAAGAGGCTTTCTTCTTCATCTCTTTTTGCCTTCAAAATTGTAAGATCTACAGGTCTACATAGGCATGAAGAACTACAGGAAATGAGTTAAAGAATTCACTCAACCTGATTTTATTTTCCTCTAGAGACAGAGATCCAAATTAGTCTCCATGATTCATGTATAGTCACCATTTCAGGCAATGACATGAAGCGAGAGGGGCAAAGCCCAGCTAGTGATGAGATTAGGACAGTTTTCTCCTCTGCATAAATGTCTGTGTCCCTCTGGGAGCTAGGAATGCCTACAGGAAGCAATTTTGGGGTTGTTTTTGTTTGTTTGTTTTGTTTTGTTTTTATATCCATCCTGCTTTTTCTAGCAGACAGGACTGAACAAAATCATTCTATCTTCATTAAGCTAAACATTTACTTTTTAGCCAATACTTTGTTTCTCTTGAAAACTACTGTTTTAGGTTCTCTACCTCTTTTGCTAACAATTCCATTTATGACTTTTTGTTGCAGGAGCCTCAAACCTATATTAGAATAGTTAAAATTCAAAGATTTTTTCCTAAACCAAGAATGATCTTTTATAAAGCAATTAGCTCATTTTAGAATGAGACAACTGAATTATTTAGCTCTTTGTGTTGAGACACTAAAAGATTCCAATTCAAAGTTTTACTCTGGCTTCATTTTGCTTATTACTATATTCCTGAACAATATGCTAAAACAATATCCATTTCAGTGATGCTGTGATGTAACTAAGTTTAGACTGGACAAGCGATCTTCAGAACAGTCTAGTACCTAATTACATCATAATCACTCTGCTTTCCATGGACCCACTACACTTTGGAATGTTTGAAAAATAAAAGTTCTCTATATCAATTATCATTTTACAAGGCTGTTTTTCAATAGAGACAAAATCATGTTATTATGGTGAAAAAGAGAAGGTAACATTTTATGCGAACTCATTCTACATTCTTTTGGGATATAACATTCATCTACGTATCACCTGAGCTTAGAACAGGCAAACATACTCCTCGATAAACACACACTTTTACTTTAACCTACAATCCAATAACTTCAAGTCGAATTAACTTGCTTTGCAGTAAGTTTGTTGATGTAACTGAGTGATCATGGTAAGTCATTTCATCATTATTCTTCCTCGTTTGGCATATGTAACACTGATTGATTTTAAACTTTTATTTACATATTACAATCAGTGGTTACTCAGGTGTCATATTTTAAATTTGAAGGTAATGTTAATTAGGAGACATGAAAATTTCATCTGGGATGAACCTTCAGGAGCCTATCTTTTAGTATATTCATGAAAAGCACACATAATTATTTTCTTCATAAGAGCAGTGACGTTATTGAAGCAATGAAAAGAAGAGCTGTGCTTTTTACATTAAAAACAGGATATTTTGGTGAGTTTAGAGCATTTTTAGATAAACACTCTTACCCTGCAAATTTTATACAACAGAAGTTAGATTTCTAAATTTCAATCTTGATAGTCTCTTTTCCAAAACAATACCCTAACCCTTAAATTCCAAATAACTGTATTTCTGATTATAAAATTCATGTGTCTGATGCAGTAGTATCCTTTGGAATTCATCCTCAACAATTTCCTAAGCAAACTTTTTTCCTTATTCTAGTAAAAACCCTTTCTCCAGTGTCTAATGTCCTCTTCCCACCAACTAATCAGATGTGTTCTTTTTAATTTAAAAAACATCGCTCACAGAATACAATAAATAATTCAGCCTGAGTCGGAAGTGCTGTATATTCTATGTACCGTGTACATGCTGAGGACATAGAAATAAAGCACAGTCTCCGTGCTCAGAGAACATGACATTCAACGAGGGAGTCAGATAGATAAGTAAACGAATGACAGTTAAGTATGATAGATGCAAAGCAGGAAGAGCAAGCAGAGATTTCACCAAGAGTGACTGATTATTGCAATTTAAGCGTGTCAGCATAGACTTTCAAGAGGAAATTGAAATGTGATTTGGATTTAAGGATGAATAAAATATTCATCAGGTGGATAAAAGGACATTTTAAAAATAATGGGATTTTAATGTTCAAATAAATAAAAAAAGATATTATTCGTCTCCAAACAAAATTCAACCATTTTTATAGCAGAATCTACGTTCACATCACTCGTGGGATATTCACACCTTGCTCACCTTCGTGTTGTTCCCACTCAGGTGTCCCACATCAGCTTGTCTTGTGGTAGCCATCAAGCAGCCGGTTCGTTCGCAAGCTGTTCTCGATATACAGCAGGATTCAACCTTCCCACTCCCCTGGCTCATAGTTCTGAACGATTGACTTTCTTCTATAACTGAAATCAGATGGAATTAAAATGTGTTATGTTTAGGCAAATGCTTTATGATCTAAAGCATTATTGCTACATCCTCTTTTACCCATCACGGTGATTTTGAAGACACAAATTGAGTAGGAGGCGGTACGATTCTGAGGCTTTGAGCGACAATGATAAGCAGCTCCCCAAACTAATCCTTGATGGACATTTAACATGAAGAATTTGTACAGCCACAGATCATCATTGTGCTTACCTTTATTTATTGTGCCTTGTAAATACTATATTTTTTTGTTTTCTTTGTTTGTAAATTGAATGTTTGTGACAAACTTTTATCAAGCAATTCTCTTGGCGTCATTTTTTTAACATGTCCAACACGTCTCAGCTTGTCTGCGTGTCTCTGTTGGTAATCTCATTCTCACAATACGCGTTAAGGAAATCTGTGATTAGTGGTCTTTTGGGTTAGGGTTAGACGGTTAAGGAAATCTGTGATTAGTGGTCTTTTGACGTTATTGCTGTAATTGCTCTGGGGTAGCATTTGCTTTGTCATGTAAGACACAGAACTCAATACGTATTGTGTATATTCTTATTACTCTCCCAACTGTCCATTTCCGCATCTCTTCCTCTTTCTCCTCAGAGCCTCCTTATTCTGTAAGATTCAGTATTGGAAGGAGACCTGTTAATAACCTTCCAACAACCTCTCGGCGTTCAAGGGAATAAAGGAGCCTTGTGTGTCTCCCACCTGATATCAAAAGGTAGAAGTGACTGAACTGAGTGAGAAAGGCATATAGAAAGCTGGATATTGTGCTGCTCATGCCAATAATCAAATTGTGAAAACAGAAGTTCCCAGGGCCGATGATTTAGCTCAGTGGTTAGAGTGCTCCCCTAGCAAGTGCAAGGCTCTGAGTTCGATCCCTGGCACCAAAAAAGAAAAAAAAAAAAAAAGAAAAAAGAAAAAGAAAAAGAAACGACATTCTCAAAAGAAATGAAAAGTGTTACCCCAGTAAGAATATGAATATTAAGAAGTAAAACAGATGTTGCTGACACGGAGAAAGTTTGAGTGGTCTGGTCGAAAATTGAATCAAATGGCATTCCTTGGAAGAAAATGCCACTTAGGTCTTCTGCATATAGTGATAGGCTGGGAGTGGTGTGACGTACACGTACACACACCACACTGCATATGCACATGCATATCACACTTCATACACATGCCCCGCTACATATATACACAGGCATACACACACTCCACTACACACCCAGCATGATAAAAACACATAACACACTGCAGACACACACATGCCATACTGTACACACATACCATACATGCACACCACACAATTTACATAAACCACACTACACACATCATACTATATTCATACCACGCAATATACGCCTCACAGTACATGCATACCACACAACACATACACCACACGCTATACACACACACACCACTACATTTGTATGTGTTTGGTGTTATATGTTCGTGTGTATATACACACGAACATATAACACCAAACACATACATAATACAAACACACATTTGTCTGATGATAGTGAGGTTGATGTCAGTGATGAGTACATATAATAAAGTAACAAAATCTAAATTCTTTGACAAGTTCCATAACTCTATTTCATACAGAATAGGGAAAATGAAAGCATTATGACAGAAAGGAAAGAAAGATGATATGAAAATAAGCAATATGTTCAAATAGTCAACCAGATAATGATCATTTTCAGAATTTTTTTTGAATAGAAATAAAAGAGGTGTTCAAAAGATATGGTGACTATTTAAATTTTAAAAATATTATGACAGTTAAACACACATTGCTAAGAATGATGAGATAAGTATATTCAAAGCTAGAGCGAGTATTTTGAAGGAAATTAGTGATAATTTGTCTTTTAATGTAATAATTTAAAAAACTTAAAGTCACTGTATTTTGTTATCATCCTGCGTTGATCAAGCATTTACTGCAATTTCTACCAAATAAAAACATTTCAGTGTAGCCTGGTCCACCTTATTCACCAGATCTTATGATGTGTCACTCTTCCCCAAAGTCAAAATGACCAAGAAAGGTAAATGTCTGGAATTGACTCAGGACATCTGGACATCTGGACTCTGAAACTAGACTCTCAAGAAACAAAACTTCCAGAACTGCTTCAGAAAGTGGGGAGAACGATCAGATAAGTGTGTTCATAGCCAGGGAGTTAAATGCTGAGAGGTTTTTGTCAAATCTTCTAAATTAGATTTTTCTCACCTAGTTGGAGAATCTATTATTTTCATTATGTTAAATTCCTAATCATTAAATCATTTAATCAAGGTTTTTTGTTTGTTTGTTTGTTTGTTTTTTTAGTTTACTTCATGAGTCTATCTTCCATTAGAAAGGGCTAAACCTTAGTTTGAAAATTGTTTTATTTATATTCTTTACCAGCTATTTTAATTTTCCATGTGCCAAAGGAAGGAAAACCCAAGGTCTTCCCTAAGGCATCCTCCAGCCATAATTAAAGGCATTGTAGCCCCTTCAAACATTTGTTGACTTGTCCTGAGATCTGTGGGTGAGAATGTAGGATTTGATTTTTAACCCTACTCGTCTTTTCTGTTTGCTGAAGAATCTTCTACTTTTATATTTTTACAGTGTTATGTTTTGAAGTTCCTGTATATTATGCGGTAGGCCTTTCAATGATTAGATTCTGCTGACAGTAAATATTTTCTAGTAAAATTTGTTAAGAATTGTTTAAAATTTATCATGAGAAACAAGACAGGTTTTCATCTGAATTTTTTTAACTTTTCAGAAGGATTCCAAAGGGCATAAAATTTTCATTTGTATTTTGCTTTATTTTACTGGTATGTATCATAGACATAAAAGCATTGTTTTATAGACATGTAAAGCACAATAGTGATATTCTTTTTATTTTCTATTTCAACGGGTATTTTAAAAGGAAAAAAACAAGAGACTTCAGCATCCTTGTTTTTCTGCTCTCAAGTTGCCTTTTTAGTTTGTTTTCTCTTTCCATGATTTTACAAGGGACTTTTGAAATAATATTTTCCACAGAGTGGAAATAGTCTCTGATAGCCTAATTGACACTTCTCTAGGGGGTTAGTGTCTTGGAACACAGCCTGGAGATTATTAAACTAACAAATAAAACATTTTAAGGTATACCATAAAAGTCTGGCCTGAAGCCCAGCGGTGCTCACAGAGATTTGGCAGTGCTGTCTCTGAAGGACACATACAAGAAGGCTCCAGGCAGGCGGAAACTGTTATTTCAGGTCCTTTTGTTTATTTTGGTCTGTTTTCTCTCAGTCAGTAGGACCATAAGATGTGTCTTTTCCACACAGTTTCACCAGGAACACCTGTCATCTTCTACGAGTGCTTAACTGAAGACTTTGATTAAATAATTTTATTTTTCACAACACTTTTGCTAAACTTCTACATCACTCATTATCTGCACATCTGAGTCATATATTTAATTTTGCCTGTGTTTTGGTTTGTCACTAAATACTTTTTGCCCATCGATTCTTTGACCAATATCAGCAAATATTATAAAGCTTTCTATTTTTTAATGCAAAAGACATTTTCAAGTATTTATCCTCCCAAAGAAACTTCAAAAACTAATTTGATTTAAAAATAACATGTGAGGGGCTGGGGATTTAGCTCAGTGATTAGAGTGCTTGCCTTGCAAGCACAAGGCCCTGAGTTCAATCCCTGGCACCACCAAAAAAAAAAAAAAAAAAAAAAAAAAAAATTTATAAAAATAACATGTGAGAAAAAAAAAAGTGAGTAGGATAAAAAAATATTTCAATAGGCTATATATGGACAAGTCATCCATTACGCATACCCATTTTTATTCCCATCATACATAATACAGGTATCTATGTAATGTATTTTATACATATATCATATATATGAGTTTATCATATGTATCTTTAAGTACAAATATTGATAGCTTTTAAACGGTATTCTTTAATTTTCTTTACCTTCTTTACTTGTATAACATGAAATAGGAACATTAATTTCCTTAAAACTCATACTCTGGGTCAATATAGTTAAATCTGCTATTAAATTCTTTGCCAAAGATTTTATACTTCTTCTTGAAAAGCCTGTTTTATTTTACTAATACACTATCGAGAGAAATCTAAATCCTATAAATTCATACAGTCATACCTATATTCTTCCCAAAGTTAAAATCAGCAATAGTGAAGAGATTTGAATACCTGTCTAATTTCTCTCATTATTCTCGGTACAGTGGGATTAAACTCTCACTATCTGTGCAGAAAACAATTAACATAGCAGACCTGGAATTACTATCTTCAGAATGACCTGCGTTTAAGCTAGGTTGACTGATGTATTGGAACTCAGCTCTCGGTATGTTCCTGGTCAACTGATAATGGTTGCTTTGTTATCCTCAGACTGCTACCTTCGTTAAACATAAACATCTACGTGAAACATTTGCTTTTTGCGTGCCAATCTGTGATCTTACTCTGCTTTAGGCAGAGGGTTCTCATTTGATCAACCTCTAATAAAAACTCTGGGCAATGAGTCTTTAATGAGCTTCCTAGTAGAAAACATTTTGCAAGTACTGTCACAACTCTGCTAAAGGAATGAAGAATGATTTGTGCAACCCCGCTAGGAAAAGAAACTCGGGAATACATGCCTCAGTTACTCCAGGCCTCAGCCCATGCATCTTTCTTTTTTTTAAAACCAGGCACATACTGAGAGCTAAGTTCCAATATGTCAGCCAAATTCAAGTTTACAAGCAGGTCATTCTGAGGATAGTAATTTCAGATCTGCTATGTTAATTGTTTTCCACACAGGTAGTGAGAATCTAATTCCACTGTAGCCAGAATAAGGAGAGAAATCAATTCAAATAAGCACTAAAATAGCTTCAATATTGCTAATTTATATCTTTTCACTATAACAAATACTAGTCATGAATATTGCTATAGGCTGAGTTCTACATATGAATCCTTCCGGGAAATCATTAAGTCTACAAGTGGTTTTAATAGCCCGGCATATTCTTCCTTGCATTTAAGCTGGGCGATATAACTGGTTCTGGCCATTAAATGGTTTGTGGAAATGGTAGGTGTCATTCTGGATGAAAGCATTATATTACAGGAGTGAGAAAATATTACAATGCCCAAGAGGGTGGAGATTCAA
This sequence comes from Hystrix cristata, assembly GCA_004026905.1. Classification (NCBI taxonomy): domain Eukaryota; kingdom Metazoa; phylum Chordata; class Mammalia; order Rodentia; family Hystricidae; genus Hystrix; species Hystrix cristata. The sequence goes on along the minus strand of PVJO010017217.1, from coordinate 18,804 downwards.
AAGGCTTAAGGCTGAGAGCAAGCAGAGAGGAGCAAAGCACCCAGGTGAGTCCAAATTGAATTTGCATTGTAGGAAATGAGCTTTTCATTATTTTAACCACAGAAATTTAAAAGTGTTACACTATTGCTATACAAGCAAGATAATCTTGACTGATACAAATACTAACCAGATCTTTGTTACCCTGAAAATAAGCTTACATAACATGAAGGTTATTTTTGTCACAAATTAATAACAATAATCACTTATCATGCCTGGAAAATTGTATTACCTGTCACTCATATTTAAAATTTTAATAGCTGTAGTTTATTTCATTAAAGCAGAATATACACTACTGCATGTTTATGTCATTTTCATATAAATAATATTGAGAGCCTGGATTAGTTATTACAAAGGATCTGCAGCAGAACCAAATATAATATAATTCATCAGAAAACAATCTTCGAAGTTTTCTAAGAGTTGGTTGTATCTGCAATGTTAATCATTTGAAAAAGTTTTCAGAGGTAGGGGGTTGTCAAATATTATCAATCATTACTTAAGTAATGACCAGATTAAAATGGCATAAGTGGGTGGTTGTTGTTTTTTTAATCAACATTAGTTTATGTGATGATTACATACAACAGGCATGGTAAGCTTAGCAAAAGAAGTTAAAGCACAAAACTAAAGTTAGATGCAGTTGCACACGACAGCCTGTATCATTCACGCATGGTAACAAACATGTCCAAGAAACTCCATCCATGAAGGCGTGTTTAAGCATCTTCAAAGTATGCTTCACTTCAGAGAAAATCTATGGGTCTAAGCTGAATTTAACTATCTCTGCCTTTAAAAACAATTCAGGAGAAAAGGAAAGAGGTGGATATTTCAATGATTTTGACATTTTTCACTTGAAAACTCAAATGATTATTAGAAAGCTTATTCTTACAGAGAAATCTTTAAAAAATTTGAAATCTGTTTGTAACAGTTTCTTGCTATCTCTACAGTGTATGGTCAGCTTTATGTCGCTGGAATGAAGTACTATTGCTAATAGCAGAAATTAAAGGAGGAGAATATTGATTTCGAGCTCAGAGTTTCAGAGGTTAAAGCTCATCGTCGGCTAGCACCAAGGCACAAACATCGTAGTAGACGTTCATGGCAGAGGAGAACTATTTATTTCATGGTGGTCAAAAGCAGAGAGAGCAGGAAGAGTCAGGAAGAGATGGGGGGGGTGTCTTCCAAACCACGCCTCCAGTGCCCACCTCCTCCAACTGGGCTCCACTTCCTAATGGCACATTCGGGTGTGATTTCAATCCACCAATGAGTCCGACACCTTTGCGACTCCGTCACCTTCCAAGATCTGCATCTCTGAACACCGGATACTTCTGGGGGACATTTTCAGTTTAAACCATAACACAGAGCTATTATGAATTTTAAAAAGATATAATAAACTGAAATAGCCTTATTAGAATCTTTGTTTTGCCAGAGGTTAAATATGTTTTCTACCACTGATTTACATCCTGTTTTAAAGCATGTTTTTAATAAAGCTTTTTATTTAAATATTTTATCTGATGCAAATATCATTGGCAAGGTTCTTGAATAGTGTCATTGCTGTGTAATGGGTAAAGAGCCTTTTCTAATTTCCATTTATGGAGTTTGATCTTTTTATATTTTCTGATTCAGTAGAAAATTGATTAAATGTAAATCCTTGGATTCTATAGCTCCATAGCTAAGCTTCATTTAAAATTAACAAATAATCACAGTAATTTTATTTTGTATACTACTTACTCATGTATCTGTTTGCAGTACAGCTATAGAAATATATATTTAAGTAACTTAAAGTTTTTAAAATCAATTTATTTTAGAATAGTTTAGATTTGCAAAATGGTTGTAAGCATATAACAGAGAACAGAGAATATCCACATTTATACATGTATTTCCACCATTATAGGTGCCCATCTTATATGAGCTTGGAACACTTGCTACAGAAAATAAATTGATAAGAACAATAGAGCAGAACTCAACCAAATGAAAAAAAAGGAGAAGTTTTTGAAAAAAGTAAAATGGAAAAAAATCTTAGCTAGAATAAGAAAAAAGAGAGAAAACAAATGCAATCAGAAATGAAAGAGGTGACATTACAATAAATGCTTCAGAAATAAAATGGATTATAAAGGGGATTCATGATAGATTATATGCCAACAAATTGTATGTTTGGCAAAACTGAATACCTATATGCAAAAGAATGAAAACATGCTCATCTTACAGCATGCACAAAAGTCAGCTCACAATTGATTAAAAGCTTAAGATTTAAAAGCATAAATGCCTAGAAAAAAACATGGGCAAAAATATTTGTATTAAGTTACTTTTCTAGAGTCAATAGTTTGCAAGAGAGCAGATTCAGTACAGGACATTTACACATTACAACATTCACACACACACACACACACACACACACACACACGCCAAACGCAGGAAGAGTACAGTACATCTGTCTATATACTGGAGACCGGAAAGATCCAACCAAGGGCTAGGAAACCACGGCAATGTCCCATGTACATCCATGTCTGCACTAAAAGGCTGAAGAAATGTACACTGGAGGCAGGGTACGACACTCACAGCAGAGATGAAGATCTGAGCTCCCCTGAAGCAGAAAGCAGCCATCCACCATGGCAAGGGCCCGAGCTCCTGCAATGAGAACAGGTGAGTTTCCTTTGGAAGAATCAGCCACAACAGAGCTTCTCCTGGGAAACAGCCCACCTCTAGCTATTTTCTGCTCCTGTTCTCCTTTATATTGTGTTGGCAACAATGCTCAGGTGGATCCTGTATATCCAGAACCACACCAACTCAGTCTAGCTGGGCTTTCCTGCTCAAGCTGACGATACCAGTCCACTACAAAATCCTTGATATGATTTTGGCAATTATTTTTGGATTTGATAGCAAAAACAAGGCAATAAAAGGAAAAATTACCAAATGAAATTAAGTCAAACACAAAGAGAAGCAATCAGTAAATTGAGATAGCAACCTAAGGATTGAGAGAAAATATCTGACAACTTTACAAGTCTGTTAACGGGCTAATATCCAAAACTTATAAGGAACTGCTACAATTTTAAAAAATCTGAATAGAGCTGTGCATGGTGGTGCATGCCTGTAATCCCACCACTCAGGAGGCTGAGGCAGGATGATCACTGTGAGGTCAAGACCATCCTGGGCTACATAGTGAGTTCAAGTCCAGCCTGAACTATATAGCAGGACCCCGTCTCGAAAAACATACAAACAAGATGAATCTGAATAAAAATGAGCAAATGACCTGAATAGGTATTTTCCCCAAAGAAATTATAAAAAGACCTGTAGATACATGAACCCATAAAAACTATATCTCTATTTATCAAGATCTAGGTACAATGAAATTTTATTCAGCCTTAAACAAAATATTGCCATTTGCAAAAATAAGGATTAACCTGGAAGATATTATGCCTAGCAAGACACAGAGAGACAAAAACTATAGGAGCTCACTTAGATGTGGAATCTCAAAAAATCGAATCAGGAGAAGCAGATAGAATAGTGGTTAGCAGAAGTAGGTATTAGGGATGTGCTGTTCAAAGTGTACTAAGTTTCAATTGCGCAGGTTAAATACATCCTGATGATTTAATATGTAGTATGGCAACTCTAGCTAATGATACTACATTGTATCCTTGAAATATGATGATAGTAAATCTTGTGTGTTCTCAACATCTTGCACTCAAAAAAACAACTGGGACATGATGAATATATTAACTAGTTTAATTACACTGATCTTTTTACAACATGTATGTATATCAAAACATGCACACAGTAGTGGTACAATTTCTATTTAAAAAAATAGATCTTTAAAGTTGGACTCAAAAATAGATAAAAAATAAATTAAAAATAGCAGGTTCCTGGGACTTAGGAAAGACATGTTAAATCAGAACTTCTGGCACTAAGTCCCAGGGATCTGCATTTTTAATGAGTCCCTCTCAACTTATTTTAAGACATTAACATTTCATATATGTGAGTGTAATTCACTGTGTGACCATGAGTGGTTGCTATTTTAAGATACAGATTCCCTGTGTATAAAACAATAGTAAAAATTAACAACTTTGTGGTAGCATCAATTAATAATGAAGAAGACATAAATTAAATCTAGAATCACAGAGAATATTCATAGTATTAGACCCTTTAATTAACAAAGGATTGTTTGCTTAGTTAGGCAAAGGGCACTGATTAAATTTTTAACATGGTCAACAAAGGTGACCACGGAACAGATATGATGTGTAAGTTTGAGCAAATAGATAAAGATTAAATGTATCTAGGATGATTGGATGAAAACATAACTGCATACAAATTAATAACTAAATATATCCAACAAGCAAGCACCATCATAGAAATCTTGAGAGAAAAATGGTGTCCGAAAGAATAGTGCAATTCATGGGCACAATACAGCCAAATACACACTTAAAAATGAGACAAACTTTTAACACTTATGTGTGTGCAACAAAAATGAGTTTTATTTATATTTCTCTTTATTTACTTGGTTACTTCTTTTGCAGTGTTGGGGATTGAACCCTGGCTTTGTACATGCTTGGCAAGCGCTCTACCACTGAGCTAAATCCCCAACCCTCAACATCACTTTTTGAAAGGGGATAGATCCCTGGTAAAATGGACTTAGTAGAAAAATTATTTTATTTCGAAAATAGAATCACAAAAGTCTATAAATGTCCTTCATCTGAGCATTATAGAAAGCAGGGGAACATTACCTCTTTTGCTTCTGTGGTAATTCTTACACTTTGCAGTTTTATGCAATTGCAGTTAGCAACTAATACTGCAAGGGTAAGAGCAAAACAAAAGCAAAAATCACTATGGAATTCTGTTTAAGAAATTGAAAACAAAGAAATTTCTTACTATATATAGAACTTCCTCGATATTTAAATGAGTAGTAATTAGGAGCTATGGTACAGTGTAATTATGATCACAATTGCATTAAACATCTCTTGTCATGATGTAGAATCTACTTTTCTCACTCTTTGGAAAATATACATAACTGCTAAAAGTAAATTCCCAGAGTAAACATAAAGTAATTTTATTCTTCCTTTTCTTAGGAGAAAAATTGCCTATTACGTATTTTTTACTGATTGATATGCCATCGGGGCAAAGTTCTCTGTGGTACTAAATGAAAAGGCATGCTTGAATCACTTTAATTGGTCTGGGAGCACCATGAAATACTGACTCTAAATCCAATCCTGACTGATCTCCTGGCCTCCCCATTCCTCAAAAATCTTATAAAGCACTAGTACATTGGGAACATTTTTGTTGCTGTTGTTGTTACATCAGGCTTGACTTAGTTATAGCGAATACAGTGATCTGTCAGCTTAATTTTATCTCAATTCTAAGATGCAACATCCCTCTATCTGGAACATTCTTCTCTTGCGTCTGGATTTTGTAAGAAGCAAAATGCTAAGACAAGAATTACGAAAGATCTGGGGCAAATAAGTGAAAATACTCAAAAGGATGGGGATAGGTGTAAGCAAGGTCTTATTCACACTACCGGGGAGGTCTGGCATCTGTGGGGTGAGAGAGTAAAGGAAGAATCAGGTTAGAAGCTTCTCAAAAAGCAGTTTTGTTCTAATTCTTGTCCAGGCCAATGGTGAACTTCTAAGTGAAATATACTGATGAAAATCTGTGAGAGATAAGAATAGGCTGATCTTAACTATCTGCCAAGACCAACCTGTGATGTGGAACAACCCAGGGAGTATGGTCTTGGCAAAAAATTAGCAGAAGACCCAAAGTGGCCGGAGCTATCATTCAGTCGTACCTCCGACAATAAACTCCCTGAACCAGATTTGAGGCCCACATCTACATTACTGCCAGAGTCCACTGCGTGCTGCACACAGACCTCCTTCTTCATGCAAGTTCAGGGGACAATTCCTTTGAGGTTTCTGAGGAAAATCTTAAAAGGAAAGTTAGCGGGGGAAAACAATTCTCCATTGCTGTAAGTGGTTTTCAGTCAACTGACAGTATTAACCCTCGTCTTCCACTAACCTTTCTAAACACTCTTCACCCTTTGATATCAACTCAGTAACTAGCGGTGAGGTCTTCTCAGCATGGAGCTGCTGCGTATGTTTTTCTTTTACAGAAGACCAAAGGTAACGCAAGGAGGCAACCCAGTGACTCTTCTGGGTTTTATACATATTTCCGGATGCCCTTCCCACTGCTCAGAATCAATTTCTCTTGCCAACATGTTGACTCCTCCATTCGCTTGTTGGTCCCAAAGTACAAGGAAACCAAACTTGTTGGGGTGCAGTCACTAATTTTAGTTCTACTAGCTGCATCTTCTGCCAACAATATGTCTCTTAAGAGGGTAGGAATGCCAACCTCGCATAATGACAGAAGAGGGAAGACTCTGCCAAATCTCCCCCAGTAGATTACTGGATGTGCCAGTAGTTGAAGTCACACTTACTACCACTTCCTGTTTCTTTCTTCCTATTAAAGAGAACATATATATGTTTACACTGCACCAAGATAAATGTCAACTCACCCTTTCATACTCTTAGCTCTAAAATAATACTTTAAGTCTGGCTTCTATAGGATTTTCTAGAATTCTATGATGCAGAATGCTTCTGACAAGAGAAGTATGTGATACGATGAGTGGATTTCACAGACATTGGCCCTATAACCACATGTTCTTCACAGTGAAATAGGCCATCGGGTCAGATCCTACACTGTGCAGTATTCTGGCCCTGTGCATGAGACATTTCATAAATTCCTGCAGATTAGTGCTCACTGAGGTTCCACAGACAGGTTATATAAGCCCACACTCAGGACTGGCATCATATCAGGGATGACACATCGCTGGCCATTGTAGGATTGAAGGTTTTCTATGTAGTTGACTTGATAAGAATTGGAATTTGGTCTCTTCATTGATTAGTGCCATATAAGTGGTTCAAGATTAGTCTATATTGATGGCAGTTTGGATATAGAGAGGTAACAAAATACACATCTACTTTGATAAGCAGGACTCTTCTAATTATTTCAAGTTTAAGTAATACTTGATGATTTTACTTTTACATCTTAATTTTTGTGTTGCTTTTGGCTAATTATGGAAAAACAGAAATTACATGATGGGAAGTGGTTATACCATGTTGCATTATAGGCTAAGATTTGAGATTTTTTTTCCTGCAAATAAAAGATGCTGTGTAGCTCTGTAAACTGCTCTGCATCTTTAATGACTTTCTTCTCATCATGTTTTACTTGAAGTTGACCTTATTTCTATTTTCTCGAATTCACTCTGCTCCCTCTTCATTGTCCTCACCTTTTCACATTTATTTATCACAATTAGTGTTTCAATTAAAATTATATTATTTCAGCTAGGACAAATATTTGCTAGAAGAAAAATAGCCACATAGGTCTTGGGGGCAGTATGGCATATAGTGTCCTTTGCTACATTGCCACCAAAATTGATAGGGTACTTTGGATGAAAAACAAGGTCAAGATAAAGATAAAGGGGGGAATGTAATTTGGGACTTATATTTGAGAACATGTCCATTTCTGTCACTCGAAAATTTGTAAATAAGCAGTGAAAATCGGTCATTACTCCAAGGGAAGAAAAAAGAATGTACAATAGTTAGAAGGTCAATATTATTGTCCTTTTAACAAAGGAATAGCACTTTCCTAAAATAAATGAGACCTTATTACATAAAGTTTCGGTTGGATACACAAACTATGAGTTTTCAGTAATTTGATATTATAGTTGCATAATTATAATAATGTCCTGGGTTGATTGCTTTGGAAGATGGATTATGATGTATCTAATTGAGTTGAATCCTTTAGATAAATTCCATTCATTTGACTTGCTGAACATTAAAGGCTTTGTAATTCGAGATTAAAAAGGCATCATCATGCCAGTTATTATACTTTGTTCCAAGACATATACCACTACATTTAGTAGAGAGTCAAATATTAACCAGGAAAAAGGTCAAAGATACAATAGATATAATTATTTTCCCTTGTAAGAGAGCGAGTAAGAGTATGAATGTATCTCCACATCTAATTCTCTGTTATAAGACCTCGGTCGTACATCTGAAATGAAGCATTACCAGCTAGTTCACACTGTAAGGTGTTACACTAGCAGATAAGTTATTACGAACCTCATAAACTTCTTCCACGAAAGATACATTGAGCAGTCCATCTTTGATACAGAGTATTTGAGGTTGAAGTATCAGCATACATTCTTATCCTTGATCTTTGGTCAGGCTATTAATTAAATTATACAGATAATATTGTTCACATATGCTCCACAGGGCAAGGGCTCTATTCAGAGATATATCACCGAGTGACAATATTTGAATAGCATGTAAAATTATGTAACTCTTTGTGAATTTATACCATGGGAGTGGCAGCTCTTTCTTCACTATCAATTTCATGAAGACATGAGAACTGATTTAATCTTGAAAGTTTTAATCAAATCTGCAGGATGTCCTTTAACCAGACTTCTTTAGTTGTCAAATTATAGCTCTTCCTTATTCTGCTTGGAGAGCGAGGTACTTGATTCCTGTGGTTCTTAATTGTCTCTTTCTAAACTTCTAAGGAAAATTAAAGACTTTCATATCACTTGAGAAATAAAGTGTAGGGTAGAATGGCTAATAAATATTAATGTCATTTAAAAACAAACAGAGCAACATATTCACTTATACTGTACAGCATTTAAATGACATTTTTAATATGTGCACTTGAATAGATTGTGAAAGTCATATCACCTGTGTAATGTACTTGTATTATTTCCATATGAAAATCATATACATTCTTACAAATGCTCTAGCACATAATTTGGTATTAGGATTTGGCTTCCCTAACTACTATATTAGCATATTTTATGCAAATTTACGCTACAAATGTATGTCATGCTGAATATCATGAATCCAAGTATTTTTATGATCATAAGACATATTAAAAAATAGCACAAAAGAACAGTACCATTATTATGTAAATTGCTTTATGTGGTTTTATCCAGATTACTTGCTTCCAATATTATATAACAAAATTACTTTTGCTCTTCAGTCACAATAAATGCTTTATGACCTTCATCATATTAGATGTTTCTATTCATCTTAATTTTTTCTCAGTTATATAAATCTACTTGTTTATAGAGTGTTCAGTGTATAGACAATGAAAAAATTAGATACTGTTCATTATTGTATCAAGCTTATATTTGAGTGAAATGAGAAATGATAAACAGACAAGATATACGTGGATCCTGGGTTAGTAATCATGGCCTGATTAGGCTATTATCTCCAGCTTTACAATCTTGAGGAAATCCAAATGGCTTTAGGTCTTATTCTTACATGAAATATAAACACATACCTCTGGAAAGGTGAATCTCTATGGAAATCTCATGGAATAGAAATTTAGTTATAATAATATTCTAACGTTCTCTCTTAATCCATCTCAAGTTTCAGTAAATTTCTTTCAGAAAAAAATAAGCAACTGAACACAAACAATAATATATTTCCCGTACAGTTTCAGAGTACCTTATTTCACTCTAGATGTGTTCACAAGATTACAAAGAGGTAAACTTATGGGTATTTTTCAGTAAAATTTGATTCTTAAAATATTATTACAAATTATTAGCTCTACTTAGTAAAATTTGTAGATTTTTATAGTTTCAACTTTATTTACCTATATCATCAATTTCTTCAATGATTAGGTAGTATAAATTTTGGCAGGGGTGGATGCTGAGGATCAAACTCAGGGCCTTGCGCTTTCTAGGCAAGTGCTCTACCACTAAGCTAAATCCCCAGCCCCAGGTAGTATAAATTTTGAAGTAAATAAAAATTTATATTAGTTTCTAAGTTTTAAGTATTTCTATTTTGTCTGGAATTTTAAAAATAATTTATAAACTTAGTGTAACTAAAATAGATTATTAATTTTCTATGGATTTTAATATTTCATGTACACAAATACAAATATTTATGAAAAAGTAACCCTTTTAAAATTTTCTTCTGTAGTTAATGTTTTCATGGCTATTCTTAGATATTCCAGGCAGACAATACATAATCCAGCTCTCAGAGAACATCGAGTTACTACTCAACCATACTGTCAAGATTTTCCACTATGAAAAAATTAGTATAGTATAGTAAAATTCACACTGGTTGCAAGAGGCTCAAAAAGGGAGAGAACTTCAATAACTTATAAACCATTTATCACCTTCGTGATTTAATTTGAACATGCAAATTTATATTTAGGCCCTTTCTATAAACTCTGTGGAGAGTTATTTCCATGACAGAGACATTTCGAGCCAGGAGTGTTGGTACATGCCTGTAATCTTAAGCACTTGGGAGGATCGTGAATTTGCGGGCATAATGGGTAAAACAGAGACTCCCAACTGAAAAAATTAAAACATACATGAAGATATTTCCAAAAGAGATGGAATATTTGTATTTACATATAAGTGTTCTTACAAAACTCATCTAGAATACAACATCAGTCTGAAAGCATCCCTTAAAGTCTCATTGGATCTAGCCATGTACCAAGAAATAGGCAACAACATCGATAGCCTATGCATAACCATACTCATCATATGGAACCAATTTTAGGAGTAACAAAGCAGTTACCACCCATGACTTTAGTGTACAACGCTCTTTATACAACCTCACAGTCCATTTAAGGTGTTTCGTGAAAGGTGAATTTTACCCCTTTTCTCAAAGCAATATATCAGTTACCCTTGCATAGAAGCAGCTTTCCCAACTTTCTCACTGATTTTTATAAAACTCAGTAACTTTATGAATATTTTACATTTCACTGTAAAATGTGCAACTTTTACCAGAACTATTTAGGCAGAAGACTCCAGATATAATTCCAATGTAAACATGAAAATAAGGACAGAAACAGCAATAATTTTATTGTATATAGAGATTATACATGGTTAGGTATCACTTTTATAGATTAATAACAAAGCAATTTTAATTTCTTGTTATTTGACCCTTACGGAAATGCTTTTGAAATCACATAGAACGCTTCCTTTAGTAAGGAACTTGGGAAGCTACACTGCAGCTGTCAGATGATCAATTGCATGGAAAATTGAAACAGATGAAGAAAAGTATTTCCACTGAGCGATTCTGCACCAGAGTGTGGCAATCGCCTTGGTAATGTTTGGCTAATGCCTGTCTTTTCTCCATTACCTTCCATCAACTTCCATCATGCTTCATTTCCTTTCCAGGACGAAGGGTGGCTCTCACTCCTCCCTATGCCAATTTCCTTTGGTACCAGTCGACTTCACACCATTTCAACATTTTGTCCCCATCAGTTTATGCTATCTTTTCACATAACCTACATTATAAGCAAACTATATCACTATTTTATTTCTTCACTCAGATTGTTAAGCATCCTCAAAATTCATGAACAGAGTCTAAGGGTTTATAATAAAAGAGATAAAAAACAAACATAAAATTAGGAATGACTGTTCAAATAACAGCTCAAATCAAACATACAAAGCAAAGAAAGAAAATGTCACCAATCTTAGTTAAACTAAATGCTATACAGGATTGTATCAGGAGTTTGATGTCAGCCTGTCCATCATTTAAAACTGAGTTCATGTTACCCAGTTCATTCTGTGTAGTCCATAAAAGATCTTAAAGGATATTCTAGACCTTTGCCCAAACACTGAAATAGGGGAAAAAAATAAAAAGAAAAAAAAATAACTCATTCCTAAAAGAGAAGTTAGCAGATTACTTGTGTGTTTTATTGACAGATAAGTCATTCATAACGACATTCATTAATCAAATATTTAACAAGTAAGTAAAAGTGCCAGAGAAATAAGTTTAATTTTAAAATACAACATGAACAAAACATAATCTTCATATTCTTAAATCTTGTAGTCTACTATGGGATTACAATTATATTAGAAATATGCTAAACCTGCAATTGCTGATATTATATGTGCTAAGTGCAATAATTTTTGTTTCTTCAACCAAATTGTTAGCATCAAGTGTAATTCTTTTAAATCATGTGAATGTTTTGTACTACACTGTCTTTTAATTCTTCGAACTTCTAGGATAATATAAAAAGGCAAAACCTTTATTTCTGTATGATTTCAAGAGATTTTATTGGAAAGCAAATTACCAACACAAACAGTAGAATTGGATAATATGATTTTCTAAATATTCCAGAAAATAAGATATATCGCCCCCAAATTTACTTCCTATAGTCCATCTTTCATGGGGCAGTAACTTCACAGACTTTCACAATTAAGGATCTCTAGTCATACAAAAAATCCATGCACCAAAATGTGTAATTTGGAGTTTGCAGAAGTATGTAGTGCCAAAATATGGGAAAATACTAAAAACAAATGAAAACCCATAATGAATAGAGTATGTCACAGGGACGGAGTCAACAGGAATGTCTTTCAACAACCAAAAATTTGAGAAAAAAAATGAATGACATAATATTAACTATAACCTAAATAATAAAATAATATATAGGAATTTTTATTGACATAAGAAAATTAAAGTAATAAATGGAGAAGAGAGAAATTTCCCGTGCAGAAGAATTCCAAATAATTGACAGAGATACTCTGCCCTCAAGGAAAGGGGGCCTGAATATGAACTCCTTAAGTGTGATCTGTGTATCAGTGACACTTATATGAATATTGCAGTACAAAATGTGCGTAAGAAGAGTAGCTTTACAGTGGAGAAATCAAGAACACTAACAGCCAGGTGATCACAGTCAACATCAGTATAAGTAAGTTATTCTGATAGAATGAACTTTTAATATGAAAGGAAAATGATATTTTCATATTAGTGAAATCATTAGAAAGATATTAAAATATAAGAAACTTCTTACATCTATGAAAAAATAAAATTCCAGAACAAAATAATTAGAAAATAACAATAGTTAACACACCATGTGTCATAATTCTAAAAGAATGACCAAAATGTTACTCAGAGTAGAAATGGTAACAAAAGACTCTTTCTTACAAAGAAGAAACAGATAAAAGCACAAAGTTATCTTTTCAATGAACTAAGATAAAGTAATAGTACAAATAAAACAAATCAGCTTATATATTAAAATATTTTGAAATAATGAAAAATTTGGGGAATTATATGAACTTCTCCCTACCATCTGTTTTCCATTCTGCTAGAGAGAGAGCAAGAGAGACAGTCAGAGTGAAAGTTTCTCATATAAATGAAATCATTTGGTTTCATATAAACGAAAACAAAATGAGGTATTTGTTTGTCCCACTTATTTCATTTAATATTATGTTCTTCAGTTCCACCCATTAGCCTACTAATGTCTCCAGTTTATCTTTCTTTATCACAGAGTAGTACTCCCTTGCGTATAAATACCAGTTTCTTTATCCATTCGTTGATGGATATTTACACTGGTTCCAACATCTGGCTATGATATACTGTGCTGCTATAAACACTGGCATGCATGTATCATGTATCCCTGTAATTTAATGACTTTATATCTACTTGTTTTACATGAAATAAAAAAGAGACAAATTCCAAGAGGGAGACTATAAGATTCCTCCTTGTAAGCACAAGGCCCTGAGTTCGATCCCCAGAACCAAAAAAAAAAAAAAAAAAAAAAAAAAAAAAAAAAAAAAAAAAAAAAAAAAAAAGAAAGAAAGATTCCCGACTGATAATCCTCAAAACTCTCAGTCATCACCAACAAGGAGAATACAAAATTGTCACAGCAAAGAAATGCCTAAGGACCCATGACTAGTGAATATAAATAAAGTGGTACTCTGTATGACATCCTGAAACATAAAAGACAACAACTAAAATAAAATAAAACAAAAAACCAATAACTAAGTATTGAGTTTAGATAGTGATAAAGAAATGTATTGGTATTATTTTATGAATTGTAACAAATATATTATACACATATAAAATGTTTATAACAGAGGAAAACAGATGTGGGGAAGGTGGAAAATTTCCATTATTATAATATTTGCAGTTTTCCAATAAATATAAAACTTCTAAAATTAAAAGATTATTCAAAATACAAATATGCTGGACACTAAAAAAAAAAATTACATCAACTCTGGTGTTTTCCTACACTCTTTCCACAGAAGAACATCATGGACTTTAAATAATATATATTGTGTATCATTTTGTTGTTTTTTGTTGTTGTTGTTGTTGTTTTTTGGTTTTTGGTTTTTGGTTTTTTTGTGGGGAGGGGTTTCTGGGGATTGAACTCAGGGCCTTCTGCTTTGTGAGGCAAACACTCTAACTACTCAGCTAAATCCCTGGCTCCTATTGCCCAACATTTTGGCACAGATAAAATTCTGTAACACAATTTAAGAATGGTAAATTGGTAAAATGCTTAAAAAAACAAACTGAAATATAAATCAAGTGGTGAATAAGACATACCCTTGACATCTTGGATAATAATTGATTTAGCATTATAAAATTACTTTATTATTTAGATTACCTGTCACAAACAGCACATAATTCCCCAGGTATTATAGAAGAAACAAATCCTATAAATTGTTATGTGGTTAAATACTTTATGAAAATAAAAGTATGACATTTTGTATTTTATTTTTGCTGGGTCACTAAGTAAACAGTTTAATAAAGATTTTGATCAATATGGTAATAAAGAACTGTGTTGATCAATTATGTATTTAATTTGTTTAGCATTTCCCAGAAAAACTCATCTGTGAATTAGGTTTCTTACATAAGAGCTTTCTGCTTTTCTCATTTCTAGGACAAAGTACCTATCACTCAAAGTTAAAGAAGAAAAGGGTTATTATAGCCCACAGTCTATAGAGGTTTCAGTCCACAGTTGGTTTGCTCCAAGGCAGGGTGGTGTGGTAGAGGAGGATGGCAGAGGAGAAACCGTTCATGGCAGGCAGAAGGCAGCAAATCAGTGAAGTGGCAAGTAGCAAGCAACAAGTTACCACAGCAGCCATCTTTCTGTCCCTTATGTTCTGTCCAGGCTACCCCATGGTGGGTAGCACTCACACCCAGAGAAAGCCTTCCCATTAGCCACTCCCAGAACTATGCCAAACCAATCAGTGGACTATGTTAGTATTCACACACTCCTGAGCCCAGGATCACACACTTAATCCCAGCCCTGCATGCTCTAGATCCAGCTGCCTCTGAAAACCCACCTATGACCACATGAGGCCTTGGGGGGCATCTAGATACAAGCCACAGCATGACTAGATAGTAGTTAAAAAAAATAGAAGCTCTTGTATTTTCAATATAGAACAGGAAAGATTAAAAAAAAAAAGACACAAAATGAGTCAATAACTAACTTTAAAAATATTTAATCAGTTGCATTTTGAATGACAACAGCATGTCAATTTAAAAACTGCCTTTGAAGCACAAGGCCCTGAGTTTGATTCCCAGCACCGCAAAAAAAAAAAAAAAAAACCTGACTTCCTTAAATTAATTTTATACTTTGTTTCAATCTGATGTTCTATGAAATTATTTTAATGAACTTCTGAAAAATATCTGTGATACAAGAACAAAATTTCGTGGTCACTATTTATTCTTATAATAGTAGATCCTTGGCACTAAAATAATCAAGCATTTTCCATTCACAGTTTAAAGCTATGAGAAAAAAATTAACCTAAGCATCAGTGACATGCTTTTTATAAGACAATATATTTAAAAAAAAAAGACTATATATTTCACAATTCTTCTAAGGAACTGTTGACCCATTACTGGAAACACAGAACAAATTAAACCTCTGAAAGTCTCAAACCAATATACTAAGGTAGATTTGTGTGGTGGAATAAAAATCAAATTTCTTTCATGCTAGAGACCTAATATCCTGAGATTAAGAAAGTAAAATTTAAAAGATAAGCACAGTATGTCTTTCATAGAATATTTTCTCCAAGATTTTTCTTCTGTAAGATTGTTTAAAATGTTTGATGCATTTATATACTACTTTAAAATTTTCATAAATTATTTTCAAAAAGTTTGCCTAATTTTATTTTATATAAGACAAATTCCTGTTTAAATAAGCAGTTTTGGAGGGATTAGCCATTACTGAACATTTATTGAGTATTTCCTATATTTAAACCAAATAGCCCAGCAAGCTAAAGAGACCAAGGTACAATTTTGGCTATTTGAAAAGTGAAAAGCAAATTCTCATTGAGAAATTTGCATCTCTTTGTGACACTAAAAGAGGTAAACAGAAATATTTCATTTTAAAATTTCTAAGAAATATTATATAAGCCATATATGAGATCACACAAAAATTATGTAACCTTGGACAAGTTATCAAAATACTCTGTTCAACCTGGTTCCTTGTTATCGCTCTTTGGACAAAAGGCTGGTTAATGTAATAATCTGCTCCCTGCTCCCTACCGCCTGGCCTTTCCTGATTCTTGGAGACCAGAGGAGAAGAATACGCCCAAACTATCTCATGAAAGAGGAAAAACCACATGCAAGCAAGAAAATGGCTTCAAAGTGAAAGGGTTTACTGCAAAGTGTGACAGGACAGGTCCACAGGATGTGAACAGGGAAGAGTTTCTTTGTTCTGGTTTCTTTATTTTTCTAGAGTGTACTTTAGATATTCCCCGCCCTACTCTTCCATGTTCATGATTTACTGCTGCCCTCCTTTCATTCTGAAGTGCATGTAGATCTTCCTCTCCTCTATCAGAAATTAATAATATTCAGTGCCCATATATGAGGCCCTAAGCATATGATAATGCACACAGGTCACCCAAGGACACTGGGGGCAGTCGGGGCTCATGCTCCACTCAGCTGAAAGGCCCTAGTCCCCCTGTGTGCTTAGTTTATGGTCACTTCTCCACCTAGGATCTCCTCCAATTGGTTGAGGCCATTTCACACTGTATTAGTTACCTTTCCAGAGCCAATGGTTTACAAGAGAGCAGATTTAATACAGGACATTTATAATTTACAACATTCACCCATTGCCAAATGCAGGAAGAGTGCCGAATGTCTATCTATGCACTGGAGACCCGAAAGATCCAGTCATGGGCTGGAAGCCCACAGCACTGCGCCGTGTACGTCCGTCTGCAGATGATAACTGAAGAAATCTTTACTGGAACCAGGATATGATACTCACAGCGGAGATGAAGACTAGAGCTCCCCTGAAGCAAACAGCAGCCATCCTAGATGACAGCAAGGCCCCGAGCTCCTTCTTCCATGAGAACAGCTGAATTCCCTTCTGTAGATCCAGCCACAGCAGAGCTTCTCCTGGGAAACAGCCGGCACCATTCTGCTCCTGTTCTCCTTTATGTTATGCCGGCAACAATCCTCAGGTGGGTCCTCCATGCCCAGAACCACAACAACTCAGTCCAGCTGGGCGTTCTGGCTCAAGTTGACCACAGTCATAAGTCCACCACACACACCCTGGTCCTGCACCCCGCCTTCTGAAATCGGAAAGAGCAGCTCATAGCAGCTCAATCACTTTAACCACCTGCAGAAAAGAATAGCTTGTGCCAACACACCCCCCTTGGTCCTCTCGCATCACTCCGGTCTGGCTATCTGCCTATACGTACTGCCCACCAGAACGCATGTAATAATGTCAAAGCTGAGCCCCACCTCGGTAGTGAATATTTATTCACATTTATTAAAAAACAAAAACAAAAACGAAGCGATCATGTGCGAGACTGGGCTCTTCTATGCATCCTTGATATACTTGGGGAATTATTTAATCCTCCATGAAGAGAGAATGAAAAGAACTGTTAGAGTTTGAAAATCTTGCAGTTAGTTTGGATGTTGCAAATGACAAGTACAGTAAACAATCATTAAGCACATTTTATCATGTACATTTTTATTGGTAAAAATTGTGAAGTTGGACATTACCAAATGTTACAGACTATACACAAAGTGATCTCTTACATATCACAAAGTGCATGCATGTGAATTGAATCTGCAGTGTAAAACTTAGTTTTCTCATTACTATGATTGGATATTAAATGTTGCAATGCGTACATGAGAAAACATACATGCACTTAGTTCAGTGCCTGTAGCACAAGAGATAGAGACCCTCCTCCCTTAGAATTTATTTGCTTCTTAGAATCTTGCGATCATTCAAGTAACCTGAAATACAGGAAATCCAGAATATTTTAACATACCCACAACTGATTAAACCTTTTTCAGAAGACATCACAGAGCTTTCTTTGATGTCAGCTCCCTGGATGTTTCCCAATTACCTCTGCTTGCTTGATTCATATTGCCCTTTAGAATTTAATGAGAATTGGCCTGAATTCTCATCTTATATAAAGCCAGCATTTCTGAATTCTAATTTTGGCTAAGTTCAACATAACCATTCTGTTCATATTTTAATTTTCCTCTATATCATAGCATGCTACATACTTCTAATTAGGATGTTTCTAGTTCTCAACATACCACAGACTGAAAGATGTTCACACCATTGGCTTTCCTGAAAGCTCAGAGTGACAGACAACAGTTTATATATTTCTATATGCTGTGTGGCAAAAGAATGAGAACATATTGAATGAAAATTAGCAATACTAAGAATAACTATTATCAAGTGTATAGAGAGTATGGTTAGGTAAATTTCAATTACCTTTCAGCGGAGCTAAAGGAAGTACAATAATAGGTTTTATTTTCAGACTAATATTTTAAATAGTTTTAGATTTATTTTAATTTTTCTCCACTTTTTTAATAATTTCATTAGATTTCACACTATTGCTAGTGTGGCAGAGCTACAGAAACAGGCAGAAGCCAGGCATACACCACAAAGAGATATTTTTGGGTGAGAGGGCGTTTCTTAAGGGAGGAAAGAAAATAAATTATCTACCAGAAAATAAAAACCATTTCAAGGGAGAATTAAGAGCCTATGACCCTACATGATGACAAATAACCTGTC